>VZTV01014939.1:2581-15803 GCA_013400875.1 Anhinga rufa
TTAGGAGCATGCACACAGGCAATGAAAGCAAAGCAGCTGGCAAACTATTTAGTTTCCATCTGAATTGATCCTGTTCGTTTACATCTCTTTGCTCATGAGTTCTTAACATTTATCCTCAAGTTGTCAAGGTGCATCTCACTGCTTGTGCCTCCTATGCTACTACCAGGGGCATCTGCTACTCCCTGTTTGTCCTCATATCACTAAGAAAACTTGAAAATACCTTTCCACACTTTCCTCAATAGCTCCACCATTTTTCCCCTCAGCAGGTAGTGTCTACATAGAAATCAAGCTAACAAATCCAGCAAAACTAATTAAACTGGGCTCAGCTTGTGCTACATCACACTTCACCTTTGCATTTTGATATGCCTTAGAAGTAGACACTTCCCCTTAAAAACAAACAAACAAAAAAAACACCGCAACAAAACAAACACCACCCTTTCCTTGGAAACATTGTTTGAAAAGTCAAAGCTCACTCTACTACTCTTCAGTTAGAGGAGGGAGAAGAGTCTCTAATAGTGTTCATAATACTTCTTGCTATATAAGTGTACTTCAAACTTCCTCCCACCTCAACTAGATAACAAGCTTTTCCTTCAATCAAATATAATATAATTAACTGTACTGCATTTCATTAAACCATTTCTTTCAAAAAGCTCCACCCCTATGAAATGAGAAGAAACCAATATTCTGCAATCCAGATAGCATCCTAAATCAAGACTCTTATGTCTAGGAAGAGTATTGCTGGTGATTGCACTGAGCTCTTGACTTGCCTTTCCGTGTGCCCACCACAGCACATTCTTTAGCTGCAAGGTCACTTTTAAAAAGGTGATTAGCCTTCCTTGTTTGGTACAGGATGAATGATGCTCTCATGCCTGTCTAGACTGAAACTTGATGGAATGCAGTTACCTCTGCACCTTGGATTCCCACACCTCACGGAAGTGAAGCAAGCCCCGGTGTTATCAATTAAGCTCTGAAACTAACTGCTTTATGTAATTGCCACAAAGGAATTTACTATCAGATTCCATCACATACGTCATCCTCATTTGTTATTATATATTTCAGCTAAAAGTAATAACTGTTTGTATGTGGCATTCCTAGATTATTTTAAACTATTTAGTTGCAGTTATATGTTGAAAGCACATGTCAGTAACAGAGGTAAATTCATTACATGCTTATCCTAACCATCCTAAAAAGAATAATAAAACCAAGAGCAGAGAAGGATGGGCAAATCTAGGAAAAGAATCAAGACACAAACGCCTTGTCCTGTAATAACACTGGCAAACATCCAGCCAGAATGTCTAGTTTTATCTGAAGAAGCAAGGATATTGCAATGGGCTTACTTCTCAGGGTTTCCCGACAGTCTCACAAAAATGCCTGATCTCCAAAACCTGTGTTGAGTTCAAAGACCTAACTGTAAATTTGTATAAAAGAATAAAGTATTCAGAACACTGGAATACTAAAGAGGCTGGTGGGATTACACCAGCATCTTGTATAATAAGCATTTGAAAATAGAATATAACTGTATGGAACTTCACTGTCCAAAGTGATTCTGATTTTAAGCTTATAGCATGAACGCATAAACATATAAAAAAAACAATACTGAGAGGCTCATAATTGGCACAGAAAGCACAGAAAGGGAAAAGTGACTTAGATTTCCATTTAAATACAGAACACTGACATAAATTCTCGTTTTCCCCTCAGTAATCAGATATAGTAGACAAGTTAGCAGATACAGTAAGAAATTCAGTATTTAGAATTATCTTGATTAACTTCTGTTAGAATCCTGGCTAAACGTTGTCAATGTCTTTTGTTTGGTTTTTATTTTCTATTATATGCATGAACGTATTACAGGAAGAGTGGAAGTGATATATAACAGCATTTTAAAATGTAGATTGAATCCTGGTGTCTGAAAACTATGGATTTAACTACATTTTAAGATTTGAAGTTGGCAGAAAAGATACCATATGCATGACAAATACATGAAACCTGCCACCAAAGAGAAGCGTATCTCTTTTTGTAGTAAAGCAACATGAAAACATAGGTACTGTTTGTAAAACTCCATAGCCATTCAATCACTTAAATTAAGCATTACCTAAGACACTGCACTGATTCCACAAATATTTAACAACAATTTTATGGAAGATGAATCCTAACCAAATGCAAGAAGGTAAAGTCATAAAAAGGATTGAGATTCTTTGCAAATTCTTATTTCAGTTAGTACAACTGTGGATTATTCAGGTTATTTGTACAAAAATACGCTCAATAAAGTTTTGCATTATTTGCCACATAAAAACATTTTTTTAAAAGGTAAAATTTTAGTTTTCGTCTGTTTCTTTACGCTCCCTGCAGTTCCAACAAAAACCTGTTTCTGCTATTTTGATGGGTACTGCTATGCACAGTGCAGTTCAGACACAATTCTGAGGGACATATTCTGGATCTACTGGCAATTCCAGATGCTTTCTCACTTAGCTAGTGCAAGCTTCTTTCTGTAACAGGACATACAGAAGGAGTAAGAGTATAACACATATTACCCTGTGTGCTACACATAGTTCACCATTCTTCCCAAGTGGTCCCCCAATTTTTAATGAGAATCTTAATTAACTTTGGATCTTTTTTGCTTTTCTGCCTCTCTTCTTCCCTCCTATTGGATCACCAACTCCCTTCACAGTTTTGTTTACACCATGTTAAAAGCCCACTCTTTATTCCTCTGCATGCCTTATTACATTCTCAGCTCAGCTCTTTTGTTACTAAGCCTTCTGCCACCCTTCCAAAACCAGTCGAGAAAATCAAGTTGTTGTCCATGACATCACTTTGACAATATCTGTCTCCTTTTGCAGACCTTCACTTGCTTCAAGATGAAGGACTTGGTTTTGATGACTGCTTCAATCTACACCACATCTGAATAGTTGCTTTCACATTTAACTCTTTCATTCGTCAGCAGGACCCAATTCAACATCCCTTTTAATGCATTCCCTCTTAAATGCCTCTAGAATTCCTCAGTGAAGTGACTTCTGCTCAGAATATGCTTACCAGTCTCATATATTATGGCACTACTTATTATTCAAGTGTCTTAGGACCTCACTGCCTTTTTTTTTTCCCCCCCTCGGACACACGGGAAAAGGAGAAGAAAATACTCTTCCACTCTCAAAGTGAAACCATGAAGTTGTTTATTTTATTATTATTGTATCACTAGTCTTCCTTATTTTACACACCTTATCCTCATTTTTTTAAGTTCATTTACTACGTTGTGTCATATTTGGACTGCATATTCCTGTGTCCAAAGGCCACATCTTCAATTTCAAGTAGCATTATATAGTCTGCATGCATATTGGTAAAATAATAATTAGGGTTTTATTTGCATTGCACACAAACATTTTGTGCCACTACTTCTTAAAATAAGGGAAGCTAAATTTGCTGACAGCTTCATTAATGGTACTACTTCTCTGACAGGAAACAATAAAAGCAAAGAAAGTCTATTTGCCATTTAAGATATTTCTAAGTTTGTACTGAAAAATTCAGGAAAAAATATTCACTGAATTTTAAATTCTTAGCTAAAACAATGTTAAACAACTGTGGCCAAATAATTGTGTTCTGCTGCAACAGCATTAACTACTACAGACTAAATTTAACTAAAATTTAATTAGGCCAGATTCATCTTACTATAACTAAAAGAGAAATTATTTAACAGGTCTTGATAGAATCTGCATGTAATTAATAACTGTAAAGTTTACCAGTCACACAAAATAAGCTGTTTATAAGGTCTTCTTGGAAATTAAGAACACCAAGCAAACAGCTAATTTGCTAATATTAAAATACTAGATTTTAACAGTGAAGCAGACTGGTATGCTTGAATTTTGGTAACATTGATTACATATGGATACGTACATGTACAGACACGCATATATGTATGTTTTACAAGTCATCTTCACTGTATCTATGCAACACACAACTAGAATTGGGGATTTGCACGTGTTCTATATAAAAAAAAGTTTACAGAGAGATCCAAATGCTGCTGCTGCAGTGGGCATGAGAAATGATTTACCCTAATTTAAGTGGAAATACACTGTTTCCACATCTTTTTTTCACTCATTTAGATTCACAGAGTCATTCATCCCAGCCTGCAAATCAGAGTAAGAATAGCACAGAACGCTGGAACAAGTTCTTCCACTTCTCAGCGAGTCCTACTCAAATACCAGCAGCAAGCCCTGCGAGACAGGAGTGTGTGCCCTGACCCGCTTGTCTCCTGTTACAGCTGGCAGAGCCCAGGCCTGGGTGGCTATTTCAATCACTGCAGCTGCTCCTGCTACAGGTCCCTGGCCTGGGCCATTACAACTAGAAATAAAGG
This sequence comes from Anhinga rufa, assembly GCA_013400875.1. Taxonomy (NCBI): domain Eukaryota; kingdom Metazoa; phylum Chordata; class Aves; order Suliformes; family Anhingidae; genus Anhinga; species Anhinga rufa. The sequence goes on from VZTV01014939.1 coordinate 6,924, forward strand.
AAAAGAACTTTAAACATGCAAACATAAGAAACCAACACCGTGGTGGCATCCAGACAAACTTCATTACAGGGTTCCTTTTATCCTGCTCTGATTGCAACTGAAATTATTTTAATACAGAAACATTGTTCTTGGGCTAAGTGCCTGCTTTGCGTATATATGGCAGTGCCACTGCAATCCTACCACAATCTTAGTTTTTCTCAGCTTACTATATTGACTCTACTTATCATTCATATCTCAGACAGCTAAATATAATGCAAATTTATATTTAAGAATGAGTAATCACAAAAAAAACCTTAATCTTCAACTAAGAAGGTCCCTTGACTGCAAATAAATATAGAAAAACAATTTCTAGAGTTTACCTTTTAAACAAATATAAGGACTGGCAAAGTTCACAGCATATAGCACATACCTACAGTGTACCATATACCTGCACCAAGACTTCTGCAACGTAGAAGGTATAGGGACACAAAGTCCCCCAACTAAATCAGTTTTACTGACTTCTCTCTGAACACCAGCATCAGAAGGAAGGATTAATTTTCAAGTAGGTTCAGCAACAAACTAACTATAACAGAACCACTCCAACACTAAAAAAAGCAAACATTTTTTAGCAGTGGACAACTAAACATGACACTGTAAGATCATATATTTAACACAATCATTACTATAGAAAATAGCTTGAACAGTAACATGGCCCATTATTTTTTCTGAGATATGTTTGTCAAATCCAACAAATTTCAGAATAGCAAAGGATTGTGAATTAGCTTAAATTCTTGGAAAACCTAGTTAAGGTTCTCTAACATGGATGGTCTAGTTTTGTTCCAAGAATCTGTACCCATGCTGCTTTGGTGGCAGAAATAAAATGTTTATTTTAACAGAAACCAAGCCAAACTGACTAAGTCTGATAAGGCAAAAGCAAGAGCAGTAGAGCATGTTTAGTCAGTCATTCCTGAAACTGAACTACGTTAAAGCTTCTCACACCAGGTGAGCCTGACCTTTGTGACTTATGCAGAGGGAAATGTACTTCACACCAAGAACGATGAGCTTGGGAGATGGCACTGCCAACGCTCGATACTTTGATATTAAGTGCTGCATTCTCTTATGTATAAATTAAGGAGCCAGATTAACATATATGGCCTATGATTATACTTTCAGTCATCTCACTCAAAAAAAAAAAAAAAGAAAAGGCACGTCTCACCCATAGTTTCTTACCCCCATCCTGCTTACAACTCAAAAATAGAAAAAGTATATATGGTAGAACAAGGAGCATAAATGTACTGTTAGCTTTTGACTAAACATAATAGTAAGAGCTGCTGTGCACCGCTCCTAGCATTACCGAGCCCACTTGCCACTAACAGTCAGTACAGCAGCTCGGAGGTTCACTAAACCACTGGCTGTGTCATTGTCTGCCATTTACTCCAACCCAAAAGGTGACAATACATGCCTTTCCATTACTCCTGCTTTACACAAATAATAAAACTATTTTTATGCACTTCACAGGATCAAGCAAGTATAATATGTAACAAAAACATTCAAAAGGACCACAGGAAAAGCATAAGTTACAGTACTGTTGAAAAAAGATTATAAGGAAGTTTAATATGTAGGATATCTGAACTAAAGATAAGGGTTTACACAGGATAGTGAATTAAATCAAGTTTTGAAAGTGTGAAAAACAATGCATACCATAAACTGCAAGTTACTCATACACACTGTGAAGTTGTAAATGGATGATAGCCATTCAGTAAAGTGATTTGGGCATTGTTTTGGAAGTTTAGTTAAAAAAATTGCCTACTACATTGTCTCAGAAACACAAGTTGTTCCACAAGCTGCTGACTAATTGCCTACAAACATGCCCTTTCTCTCAAGCTTCTTACCCAGCTCCCACCCCTCCCACAAAAGGGATCCCCAATTCTCTCCCAGATCTTCTAAGACATGCTGAGTAAACAGAAGACAAAAAATAACGTGCTTAGTCCAAACAGTGTATGCACCAACATGCTTGCCAGCATCCCTGCACTGACTGGGCAGCCAGTTTTAAGTAAAGAGAATTACCTGGGCTGAGTTCTGCTCCTTTTTCCCCTTGGGAAACCTCTACCTCAGAATTGTCTCCTCTGTTCAGTTTCTGATTTCCATGAAAACAGTAGCAAATTAATCTCTTGAGACGTTTAGCATCTTTCACATATGGTTGAAATTGGCTACCAGATTCAGAAGTTAATGGTGAAGATGGAAGGGTTCACAGATGGCATCAACAGTCTTCTGTGTCCATAGTGCCTATTTTTCCCCTCCCTCTCTTACAGAAATAAGAAACAAAAGAGAAAATACAAAGTACTGAGAGATGCAGAAGGTAGACCCCTTTAGACTTCAAAACAAAAATTGTGACTTGACCAAAACCCGAGAAAGCAATTGACAAAACTGATATACCCCAATGACTTGGAATAAAACGCCATCACCACCCAAAAATCTTGTGGCTTTCAAACTTGTGAGACTGAGGGAAAGGGAGGAAGGTAAAGACATTATCTAAATGACTAGGTCTCTCATTCATTCTCACACAAGAGAACAGAAATCTTCAAAACTGCTACCTACAACTACGCTTTCCTTCTCTCCCCCAGCGCAAAAACTTCATTTCACCACACAAACGCAGGCACTCATTCTCCAAACCAGTCTGACAAATATAAGACACCATCTCTGTCTGGTTGTCTAATAAGGCTTGGTGCTCATCGCACTGCAAACCAGATGGAATCCTTCATGCTTTCAAATCTCCTCTGTCCTGCTAGCCTTTCTTCCTCCTGGTCACACACCCAGACTGACCTCTCCTATCAGATTCCACTCCTGCTGCTCAGCCCAGGTCCCAGCTCTGCAATTAACAGACCCCTCGAGTCAGGAGGGCACCACCAGAAATCAACATTTTAGGAAGAGTCTAAGTTTTCAAAAAACAGTTTTTTAAAATTGCAAAAATTTCATTTTAAAACACTGACAGTCAACTCAAGCTTCCCACCGCAAATTACTGTAGTCAAGTTTGAGATGTTAGGCTTCAACATATGAACTTATCAAAACTGATGTTCCCTGGCAATTGTCTGTGTGTGTACTCCATGCTATATGTTCAGATAGATTGCCACATATTAATTAAGACATATATTAATCTTGTATTAGAATAGAAGGGAAAAACAAACTACTACTGTTAAATTAGGACAAACATGATAATTAAGCACTATAACAGGACAGACTATCTAGACAGGCCATGAAATCCCTCTTCACTGCAGATTTTAGAGATGTTAAGACAAACATTGTTATCTGTACTTATGCAGCCAGACCATGGAGGAAACAGAAAAGAAGTCACTTCCAGCCTTACAATTCTGTGAACTTATGTTTCAGAGAAAGAAAGAAAGAAAAAAAAACCAAAACACACAAACCCAAACACCAACCCTAAAACAGAAAACCAAAAAACCCCACAAAACCCAAAAAAACACCCCACAGAAAATCAGTTTGAGTACTGAAATGTTGGTGTTTCGGAGAACCATTCTTCTAGTTCACTTATTTTTAAATTCAAATTCAAGCAGTGAGCAGCTCCACTAAGTCTACAAGCTTAATCAAATTAATACTTAAAACTGCCTGTAAGATATGCACATATTCCTGTCCTACCCAACAGAAAGCATCAACAAGCCTGTTTTATTCAGGGCATAAACATTTTGTTCCAAATGAAACTTTACACACCATCTACACACAGCCCTGGCTGGAAAAGTTAGATTCTGCTCAGAAAATGACAGCGCATGTTCATCGCACAGCCAGACTGAGTCCAAATACAATATAGCTCCAGTGACAGTAAGCCATGCACTCTCGTTAGGAATAAAACATTTCTGAAGAACCTAACGTACCAACTTTCTCTGGTGAGAAAGGCAGAGGAAGGTGGTATCTGCCAAGGAAACAATGCCACTGACTATACAGACTACCGAGAAATACTTAATAGAATATAAAAAGGTAGGGGGGCAGAGTGATGTAAAAGTCAACAAATGATTTTTTAGAGAAGTTCGTAACACATGCTAGAGAGGTGTCATCAAAACAACCACTTTATACAAAGTTCACCATAAGAATAATTATAAAAAATACAGTTATGCTTCCCTCTGTGTCCAGGGTGAAGTGAAGTTTGCTTCCTTCATCAGAGAAGGATAGGCAGACAACCTTTTACATGTGGTTCTTTTGAGAATAAAACCATTCATACCGAAAAGAGGTAGCTGTGTAATGTCTCAGGGCTTGAAATTGGGGCTCCCTGGCCATTAGATGAGTGCAGCTTCCATTTCCTCACAGGCTAGGCCTACACCGCACGGTGCGGTACAGAAGTACTGAAGTTTGCTGGGAAACTGGAAGCAGCTTAGCTGAAACATCACAGAGGTTCATACAGGCTGATTCACCTAATGGAAAAAAGGCTCTTCTCAGAAGAGTGAATGGCTCTGTGCGGAATCCTGTGCTTTCACAGCTACACTGTTTCTTTACACAACTAGACAGTTAATGAAGCCCTAGTCTGGCATACAGGCTGCGCTTGTACGTGTGGTTATCCATCAAGCATACCAGTCGTGCCCCTCAAGCAAACAGTCTGTTTCCATCTAATATTTCTGAGGCAGCTCCCAAGTCAAACAGAAAAATAAATTTAATTTTTAGATTACATCTGAATGAGCCATAAACAATGGGTATAGCTCTAGTTAAGAGATAGAAATTGGGGTGCAGATAGATTTTAAAAAACTTGTGTAATGTGCAAGAGGCAGAGTCAGTTACTAGTTCAAAATAGTGAATTAGAAGAACTGAGTCAAAGAGCCAAAGGAGGCTTCTCCTCATGTCACACAATAGATATTTCAAACAAATTACATTGAGACACTAAAGTAACTTTAATTAGCAAGAGAGAATTGGATAAAGATGCTTCTGTTCATTCATTTTTATTAATAATTATCATTAAAAAAATACTTCAATCTCTATCTAGTTCCACTCACACTGAAAATTTTGTGGCCCTGTTGAACCACATAGATACAGACTTATGGAAAGATTCCCAAAGATAAAAGGATATTCTGCTTGCTTTAATTTTCACTTCATACTTTCCGCAAATAATTTACACATTAGGCAATGGAAGGCTGTCTACCCTGGGTATGTATAAAGAAGGAAAAGTGGTTTAGTATTGCATATCACAGAAGACAAGCAAGTGAAATGAGGAAATATTATATCTATAACATCAGGTGCGTATGAACACCCAAACAAAATTCTTTAGCAATGCTGGGGAACAGCTCAAAGGTTCACCAACCACCTCTTCAGGTACAACCCTCACAATTAATGCAACTGAATCCTCTAAAATGTAAGGGCTATAAATACGTCTCATAGTTCTAAAGAAAAGATTTAGAAAGAGGTATTTCACGTCATTTGAGAAATAAAGAACAAAGTGGCTCAAACCATTTTTTTCCAATATAACTTTTTAAACCCCTCTGATTTTTACCTAAGACTAGTATTGGTAAAATATCCTTACAGTAGCATTTCTCTTTACAAGGACTTACATATGATTTTAAAAACAGAGTTACCAGATACCTATTAAGTCCTGGATTTTATGGAGGAAGCCAGTAATATTTTCCCCCTAATAATCAGCAAATAATTCTGAATCTAAAGCTAGTTCTGTCTTACAACTTCAATAACAAAGGTGAAGGAAGAACCACCTTCTTTCTTCATTCACATTCCAGATTATGAGTGAAACTGTCACCTACAGCCTCCCTGTAACATTTTTTTTTGTCATCATCTTTATCATCTTTCCTTTCCTGCCCATACTAAGCCCATGTCTTTGTGAGCTCTCCCCAAGGAGGTCCAGATATTCTCCTCCAGACAGAAACTTAGAAACCTGTTATGAAAATACTTTCCCTCTGATGTCATGATTTTGCATTTATAAACACTCAATTCTATACACTGCTGAGATATAGTATCCATTCACTAATCAGAAGTAAGAATTAGTAGGGGTTTTCAAAGCTACAAAGGCAGCATTTTCACTCTGATGGGAGCATACAGTTCATACTTTGGGGGAGGGGAAGAGAAGAAAGAGTGTAGGCTCTTTCATGAACATAAAAGGGCAGAATTACACATTAGTGTAGCTTCCCCATGTATAGACATTTCTTTTTCTGAAATGCAGTGTAAACTTAAAATCAACCATCACTTTAAAGCTCAGATCAGCCATGTAATTACTCTTACAGAGGATTATGACCAAGGTTTTTTAAAACGTGGATTGGTAAAATTTCACAATTAAGAAATAAGTAACGATGGCAAAACAGGTTTCTTTTCACAAAAGAACCAAACAAGCTGGCATCATTAATACCCTTTTAACAAGGCAAAACCGGAACTGAAATGCTGGGAATGCTGTCGCCAGGTCAGGACTGAGGTGAATTGGCAAAACCGGGCAAATGGACTCACACTGCACCTGCCCAGCCCTTGGCTGGCTTCAAATCTGTACTCGCTCCTTCAGTAACCCTTCTCCCTCACCAGGGCAGAGAAATTACCAACTCACTGAAGTTTTCACAATGGGGGGAAAAAAGCCTACACTTGTTAAAAAACTGTATTTGAAAGAAAAGTGGAGATGCTGGGCATTTTGGATTCATACGTGCTTTAATACCAAGACTTTTGACCTTCAGAAGTCCCTTCTTCCAGAAAAAAAAAAGGAGAAAAAAAACCACGACAACAAAAAAAAACCCACACTCCTTAAACTACCATAGAGAGACGCTGCAGAGATCAGTCTAAAATAATGGCAGTCAAAGGTCAGGATGATATAGGCAATATCAATCTTTTCATTTAAATATCTTCCTGAAAGAGACCTCTTAAAAAGCAGAAGCGAGAAAATCAGGAATAACCCACAGTCAGAGCGATGAAGAAACTGCCTAAACATGAGTCACTTACAGGATTTTCAACTCAAATAATTCAATTTTAAGACCTCACTAAAAGGTAATATGGAACCTACCATCAGCTTGTTGGGTCATCTCAGCAAGATACAGCAATTCTCTTGCATATAATTCATTGTGTATAATTCATTTATGAATTATACACATCAGATTACAAAATGACACAAAAAAAAAAAGCAAGCACTGCAAATTGGGACCCAATTAGTAAAAAGACACCAAAGTCCCGGGAGTCTTCCAAAACTGCTGGAAAATGCATACAGCAAGAAGAATTGCTATTAGTGCCTAACAAAGCTGGGTAACACTCAGAAGGCTCCAACATCTGTCACCATGACAGAAAACCAAAGGATGCCAGACCAATACACATCTCTCTTCCAATATCACGGCCAAACATCCTACATACCTGACACTGAGCTTCGGAGCAAAACTAAAAATAGGTCTAGAGTGTCCAAAAAATTTAAGAACAAGGATGCTCTTAGCATATATACTTCCAACTTCTTGTTAGAATAAAAAAAAAAAAAGCCCTTCAAGATCTCTCAAGCATTCCTCAACAGTGTTTTGTGTTACTGTTCCATAATCACAAGTGACAACAGAAATAGCTAAATTTTTGCTTCACAGCTCTCCTCCAAGAAAAAAATTCACATTACAGTAAGTCTGTTATAAAACTGCAGCACATGTTTAAGGCCCCTAAAAGCACCAATGCTGATAAAATTAAAAATGGCTGTGCCCAAAGATCCCACAGCAAAACAGGCGCAGCTCCTCTGACAATTAAAATATATATTAAAAATTCCTGCATTACCTTACAAAGGGCGAGGTATGCAAAACGAAAAGATTATATATTTTTCCAAAACTGAAATAGGTTATTAGACAAGAGAAGCAGATCTAGGCAAAGCATACATCTTGAATGCAGGCCGAGTTCATTTACACAATAAAGCAGATTTTATTCTCCGAGACACTTAACGCATCGGGATTTCAAAACTTTATCAGGCTTCGCCGCTGAAATAGATGCACACCACTTTTTAAGGAGACACAGATGTGCCCAAATACCAGCGGACCCCACCCCCTTCCCTCTGCCAAAATGGCTAGTTCGTTACACCCACTGGCTACTTACCAGCCGCAGTGCTGAGCAGCGGGGTGGCACTGGAGAGCAAGAGCACCAGCACAAGGTGCTGCAGTGAGGCAGTCATACCTGGGGAGGCCAGGGATCGAGGCAGGAGGAGGAAAAAAGAAAAAGAAAAAAAAAAAAAAGGGGGGAGGAAAAAAAAAAACCCCGACGAGAGGAATTTCCTCCTTCTTTCGCGCAGCCTTCCTCAACTCTCCCGGTTTACAATCCCGTCTGGAAGGGCAAATGGCAGATGAGAGGAGCCGTCTTCGCTCTTACTCCATTACACCCGCCCGCCTTCATGTCTGGGGAGTCGGCGCGGCTCCGCGGGCGCGGGGGAAGCGCCTGCTCCTGCCGCCCAGCCCCGAGGCATCTCCCCCCGCCGCGGAAGGGCGGCACGCTCCCGGCTCGGCTGGGAACCGAGCTTGTTTCCTACGCAGCCTCACGATATCGCAGCCGGAGCAGGAAACATATCCAGACGCGAGCCCGCGCCTGCAGCAGTGCCAGTCAGAGCAGCCTCCGCGGGCCGAGCGGGGCAGGGGCAGCGAGCTCTAGGGGCCCGGCGCAGAGCCGCCTCCCATCCCGTTAAAGGTCTCGGTCTCCTCGCTGCCTGACGCGCCCGGCGAGGCGGCGGCGGTGATCCCCTCAGTCAGTCCCTCCGCGGCTCGGCGCGGCGCCCCTCAGCTCTCAGGGCGAGGGCTGCCGCGGCCCGGCCCATCTGCCTCCCCCGCCGGGCGGGCTCCGCCGCGCACCCCCGGCCCCCCACAGAAGCGACGCCGCCCCCGGCCACCCCGGCAAAGGTGGGGCCCGGAGCTCGGGGCGGCAAGGCCCCTCCTCGGCGGCTCCAGCTGCGGCGGCAGCCGGCTCCCCTCCGCG
>VZTV01014939.1:16163-27168 GCA_013400875.1 Anhinga rufa
TGGGTCTCCCGGTGCGGCGGTGAGGAGAAGGGCACCGTCAGGAGGAGGAGCGCGGGAGGCAAGGGGTGGCTGCGTGAGCTAGGCCCGGGCCTCGCCCCGCCTGGCACGGGTGAGGGCTCCCGGCGGAGCGCCCCGGGCAGGCCGCGGCGGGGACGCCTGGGCGCCCGCCGGCAGGCAGGCAGGCGCGACCCCGGCAATCGCAAAACCGCGCTCAACCGGAAATTTTTTTGCAGGCTCTGAGATTGCATCACCCCTGAACTCCATGGCCTTCCTTTCAAAAACCCCGAAGCCGCTGCCTTCCCCTCTGCCCCCAGCCCCGGTCGTCCCGGTCCCTGCCGAGCCCCGCTGTGAGCGCCGGCACCGCTACCTGCTCCTCTCCCTGCTCCTCTCCCTCAGTGAGCCACCCCTGCGTTAGAGGAGCTTCCCAGGCGAGTCTGCCCAGCTCACGCGGCTTCAGCCGCCTGACTCGCCCGAGCAAAACCATTATCTGCCTCTTAAATTAAAGAGATTTTATGATTTCAAAACAAAGATAAAGTCAACCTACAGACTGAGCTGTTTGTGTGCTGTAACCTTTGCTATATTGCACGGGACCAAAGAGATAATTGAGGCCAGCAGCTGATGGGAGAACTGTGACTAGAATGTAGTGTCTGATGTTCTGGCCTAGCAAGGCTCTTTCAAACAAGTTTTACTAGGTGTAGCGTAGAGAAAGGTTCTTAAAAACATCCTGCGCACAGACAGTGCCTTCGCACGTGGTGGCTTCTCCAAAGGGTCGCTTGTGGGAAATGCTTCCCTGTGCCTAAATTCCTACGCCACTTTCAAGAATGGGGTACAAGGAATACAAATTCAAAAAGCCAATTCCACACCTCACAAACTATTAAATGCTACTACATAAAATGGAGTGTTTGCAAATCAGAGTTACAATTTTAATGGCAATAAAAGGCTTCTGTGTAACTCCATTCCTCTTCACAAGCCGTAACAGGTGAAATAGATGTAATCCAATTCTTGCATTGTCAAGAGAATTATTAAATAAATTCTAACAGGATTTTTATCATTGTGATGCTTCAGCCAGAGACGTAGTTTGACATTCCTAGGGTCAAGATGAGTTTATGTGGCTGATAGTTATAAAAATGTTTTTAAAGTTCTATGCAGATCTATGCAGATCTAACATGGATATTGGTGAGAGACAATAAAGTATGGACTCCCAGATTGTAATTTGTATTGCCATCTTCCAGAACTGCAACCACATGTTAACCACAGTATCCTTCCTGTTATTTATGGAATGTGAACTGTCAAGAAATAACCTTTACAAGCCCCCCAAAAAAAAGAACAAACAGAACAGTTTTACTTCCAAGAGAGGGAAAAAAACCCCAACATTGAGTATTTTTTGTGGGCCCAAAATCCAGTGTTCTTTTCTGGTTCAGCAAAGCCGCCAAACTGTGCAACGTACCTTCTGCCCAGCTGTACCTACCAATAAAAGAAGTGAGATCTATTTTGTTCACAGAAAACAAGAACCTAACTGTGTGGGTTGCACAGCACTTTCGCTGTTTAGATAGTAAAAGAAAATTACTGTAATTGTTTATGACGTGTATCAAAACCTGCTCAGCCTGAAGTAAATGACAGAAGCCTGGCATGTTTTAATGGTTCTAGTTTGGGCCCATTAATTAATACTGGGAGTTCTTCGCCTCAAGAAATTGTACAAAACAGATGCTCTGCCTTAGAATACTTCCTTTTCTTTTTTTCTCTCAACAAAATGGATTGGATTTTTGTGCTGTGTTTTCCTAGAAAGAAGGAACAAGACATGCCATTTTAAATACAATCATTTCCTCTCAGTTTCACAAAACCCAGATCCTGATCAAGCAAACACCCTTGTGAAGGCCATGGGGCTGTGGATCTACTTCGCCTGAGCTTGTATCAGGTCCTTGGACTAATCTCCCAGACTTGCAATCCCAGCAGCTTGCAAGACTTTCTCCTCCTTCCCTACCCTACTTTGAATTTTGCAAGAGACCTTCTCCTCAAGGGCCAGGTCCCTCCTAGCCCAGTGCAACTGCAAAGGCTGCGAAGGGCCCTGGCCCTGCACTGATGCCAGGCTGCAGAGCTGGAGCCGCTGCACCCCTGTTTCTCTGGAGCACGGCAGGGCCGAGGAGGGGCTGACCCCCGCTTCACCACACAGATGTAGGAAGTAATTGCTGCTGTCTAAGCACAGAAGCAGCTTCCTTTTCCCACAGTGGTGGGAGGACACCAGAGATCTAAACTGTCACATTGAGACTCACTCATTGTTATGTGCTTGGACAAGAACATATTTATAATTCTTTCTCTGATATTGTTTTATCTGTAAGCTAGGATTTCACTAGCCTAATGCTCAGCAATGTCAAGACCCACAGAAAAGTACTCTGGATAATGAAAACTTGTAGAGCTGCAGCACAGAAAATCTGTGGTGCGAGTTCAGGTAAGGGTAGGGAGGGAGACGAGAGAAAACCTGTAAAACTTAGCAAGATTTAAAAGGGAATATTCTATCTCAAGCACTGTAGAAGAAGAACTTCACCCAATGAAACAACAATATTGAACTTAACGGAGACAAGACTGTTAAAAGCTAGGATGAGGAGAAAAGACCTTACAAAGTAGATGCTCTTTTGCAACTGTGTTCGCTGTTTTGGCAGTCAGGCCAGGGCACGGCTGCGCCTGGAGGGCAGTCATGGGGCAAGGGGCAAGGAGGACAGCCGCAGAGGAGCCGGGGTACGGTGGCTGCAAGCTCCCCGAGATGTCAGTCTGATTTGCACCAAGGCCACGGCAGGGCACTTGAGCCTTGCCCTTGGGCAAAGGAGCTTTGAACCACGCAGCCGAAGGCAACACCCGGGGGGCTACCCCTATGCTTAAGTGAGGCACTGAGATGAGAAATAAGTCTGATGTGCATCTCAGAAGTTTCCCTGCTGTCGGTCATACTGATGCAGAAGCACACATGTTGATCTCGCTTGCAAATTCAACTGTACATAAGTGAAATTAAACATGCCCTTGTTAGCAACATCTCCTTTAAACAACACATTTGTTTTTTTAATTACCTGGAATATGGAAAACTATGGAATGCTGTCTTGGAAGCATGAAAAATCAGTGGAAAATAAAATGAACAAAGCATGAAGAAAACCCAAATGAACTACAAAACAATAGCTTGAGCCCTATTTCTTTTTAGGCAGTACAATTTTGAGGCACTTTAAAAAAATTTCTCAGGATAGATCCACTGTTATCCAAGAGTTTTTCAGCGCTGACGCAATATAACTGTTATCATTGTTAGGACTCAGGGGACTGTTCTTTTTGACAGGGCCTTTCACGAAGTCAACAAATCAGTTTAAAACAAGCCATAAATTATATTTGGCTGCTCATCGGCTTGGCCAGAGTGTTCTCTCAGTGCTGTCGTAAGTGTTGGGGAAAGAGAATAACAACATGGCCCTACATTTAGCTTTTCGGGGATATTTTGTTTCTAATTTAAAAACACAGCATCCCCATAGCATTGACTCTGATGCATCAACATATGTTAAAACAGCAATCGGGATGTTCACAGACTCCTACAAATAAACACCCCCATTCTGGATCCTAAGTAGTAGCTTAATAAATCATGGATTTGGTATGGGTCTCCACCACGAATGCCTGCCACTCATTGCTAAATTAGGGACCTGTCAGCAAGATCATCTCCCCAGTCTTGCCTCCTGTAACAGTACGTGGAGAGAGAGGTGATTTCTGATAGCTAGGATCCAAGCCTTGTATAGCTCTCTAGTTTATTATTAACATCCTGAATTGCAGCCAGAATGAAGTGAAAAGACAATACTGTCTACTTAGAGTCTGCTGAGTTAGCAGCTAAAGCTTCAGCCAATGCAGCCAAACAAGTAATCACATGCAGACGTCATTACCCCTGGAAGTATTCAGTTACTTATTTTAAATAGATTTTCCCATCAGTGTCAAATCCAGGGTGTCACACAGAGGCATTAACGCACCCTGCAAGTCCCCTCAGACTTAGAGGTCAGGATAGAGAGGGTGGCTGTGGGAAGACCATAGTTACAGGGAAGTGGGCACATGATACAAAGAAAAACGGTGAATCCTCCAGCTTTATAAGCAGCCTGGACCCAGCAATACCTCTCTTCAGCATGGGCACGTTCCCTTGGGAACAGGGAAAGGCACCCTGCCTTTCAGAGCCCTCCCACAACCTACCAGCATCACTTTCACCTTGTCTGAATTATTGTCCATTTCTGCTCCTTTTCCAGGGCTCGGCTTCATCTTGGGAAAACAGATTCCACAAAAGAGGGACAGAGGGACATCAAGCTGTAACTGAAGCCCTGGAAAAGTCCTTTGTGGGGGAAAGTCAATTCCTTTCTGTTCTTTCTGACAGGCAGGAAGAGTGCTATCCACGACAATTGGTCTGCCCTGCCAAGACCTGAGACTGTCAAAACCTCCTGTGGCATCACATACCAGAGCAGGCTCTCACGCTTGCAGTTCTACCAACAGCCTCAAGGAAACGGTAAATCGAAATCCCTGCCCCAGAGGGAATTTGTTTCCCCTTTAGTCCAGTTAAATAATCTGTGCCAGACGTTACTTTTGGCCTTTAGACTCATAAAAGTCTGTCTGAAGGTTGTTATGACTTCATTTTTCTCTGTCTCTGAAGCACAGAAAACAACACCAACTTTCAAGCCTTTGAAAAAAAAAATCAACATTTTTCAGTATGAACTAGTAATTGTTTTCAGACTGGGATTTTTCTAACTCTACCACATTGCTGTGTAATCTACTGCAAGATGAACCGCACTCTGCAACAAAGTCATGACAGTCTTTGACACATCATCCTATACTGGAAGAGAAATTTTGTGGCAGCTTTGTTTACCTTTTGATGGGAGACTTTTAATTAATTTAATGCAAAAACTAATTGCGCTACTTTTGTGGCAGTACCTGGAAAGATTTATTTTGATATTAAACTTCTTTTATGCTGGTCTCACATTCCCTGGCTTTAGTATAGCAAGTAGTTTCCTATGGGGAGCCCACAATAGCATGATCAAAGAGGCGAGGGTCAAGCCTGGAAAAGGAAGGAGGTGGGTGTGGGACAGGTAAGGCTTTGGTACTCAAGGGGAAGGAAGAGGAAGGTGCATATTGTGGGATAAACACACAAAGTGAACACTTTGTATCTAAAAGGATTAGCAGTGAAATAGTTAACAGGCATTTTTACATTTCATAATACACGATATTTTCCTGTGATAATGAACTACCAACAATGTTTGTGGCAGTTGCTGTCTTGTTTTAGAGATAACACTGCTTAGTCTGTGGAAACTTTATCTCCATTTTGGGGGTGGAGGTGAGAGAAACTTTCAAGCTAGCTCCAAGAAGTGCCTCCCACTTTGAATTAAGCCTGAAATTGTATGTTAAAGGCCCTTTACAGCTCACCTGAATCTCTTGGCTTGTTCATCACAAAATAAAATGGGAAAATTGCTGCAGAGTGTTTATCAGTCCAAAACATCACTTATTCATTAAATCCAACAATGGACTTAGTCAGAAATAGAGATGTAATGAGTTGTGTCGGAATCATCTTCTGGTCCATAGCAGAGGGGTATGTCATCACTACAGACCTGCAGGGTTTCATTCTTGAGAGCTACCTGAGCCTTCTCACACAAGACAGGCGGCTGGGAACAGAACTCACAGCATTTCCAGCACACTCTTCTCCTACTGTTACCTTCCTTTTTCCTTCTGGTTTTGGGGTGGGGTTTCTTTGCTGTTGTTGTCTGGGTTTTTTATAATCACTCAACTACATGAGCTATTTGGCAGTGCAAGCTAGGTTGATTTTCAAAAGCCACCTTTTCCTTTTTGTTCTTTAATTTCTCACAGACAATTAGTCCTAAAAATATTTCTCTAATCAGCACAATCCTTATAGTAGAAAACTAATAAAAATGCCCTTTGAGAACAAAATTAAACCCTCTGATAAAGCCTAGGTGGCCCTACGCTTAATTTGCCATGGCGGATGTCTGGAGGAAGCAGCCCGTGTGTGTGCTTATTGCTGGCCATTGTCGGACTCCATGCCAGCTTGACAAGCATCAGATATTCATCTAAAGGAGAGAAGCAGTGTTACTTGTTACTTTAAATGACATATCTTAATGGCAAACCAGCCATGTTTAGGGAGTAACTGGTCCCCAAACATCCTGAGTGGTGGCAGTGGTGGCACCATTTGCCCCTGGATGATAACAGGTGTTGGAGGTGTGAAGCCTCGGTGTTACTCCACTCCCTAGAGGACACATCGTACCCCTTGAACGGCTCCAACATATTCCTTGCTGCCTGCCAAGCCGGGATAGCTGGTGGGAGTGGCAGCACAGTCAGGGTTGCATTTGTCCCCTACCTTTTTTTATCCTTTCTTTGGCAGCTCCATTGCAGCTGTATTTCTCCTCTGAGGCTGCCAGTTTGGGCAGTCATTTGGTGTAAGAAGGCACATGTCCCCTTGTCTCTGTGTCTTTCAGCATCTGCAGTGCAGCCCTTGGCCTCTGCTGTTACCTGGCTCCTTGGTCTCTTCCTATTTCCTTTTCAAGGGGTTAGCAGCGGTGTCAAGGGAACAGCCTTTGCTCAGGCTTCTTACAACAGTTCCCCTTTGTAATGAGAAAGGATACATCAAATATGAATCCAGCAGCGGATCTGCTTCAGGTTTAGTCTTCTCTTGTAAAGGCAAAAAACAGTGGAAACAGAGTTAGAACTGAAGCATTTTTTAACTTCCTGCCACCACAAGCATGATGGCAGAGGGCTGATCTCTCTGAGAGTCATGGCTTCCAGGGAAGGGTGCTGCTCTGAGCATGCCTGCTCAGCCTTCCTCTCCTGCATGCAGCCAGCTCCAGGTACATCACCCGGAGAAGGATAAAAGTAGAATTATTACCTTTTACTAAACCAAACGGGAGATTTCTGTCCCTTATACTTCTGTCTGTAACATGACATCTGTTGCCTGACAATTTTGAAACTTATTTTTATCTGTGAAGAATGTTCCTTCAGATCCAGAAATGAGTCAGTATCTCTGTCTGGCCTGCTTGCCTCTCACAGATCGATTTTGAAAAATAAACCCAACTAACTGCTTCACCGAAACATCCATCAGGAATCCCCTTGTTGAAGTGATACAGGCCAGACCACCTACTCTGGCCACCAGCACCAGTCCGGAGTTGCTCGGGCGTGCAGACAACATGGAAGCCACAGTCACTCCCTTCACCCCACGCTATCTTCTGTCATTTGAAATTCCAGAGGTCTAAAAAACCTTGATTCACAAATGAGAGCGAGGCCTCCAGAGACCATTTCCAGACTTGCCCTCAGCTCTTCTTCAGCTTCCCACCCAGGGCCACATCCATGCGTGCAGTCCCTGGGTGAGGTGCGGGCATGCAGGGCACACGCTCCCTTCGCCCACTCCGGCATGCAGAAGACATGAGCACCTGCAAGGCCTCCCAGCCATTTGGTTGCTCCCCTGAACAGCGCCATGCTGGGCCAGAGCTCCTCACCTGCTGGGCAGGACTGGGGCAGAGCTGAGCAAAGGGCTGCTGGTCACGAAGCCTCACTTCAAACATCCCCGAATTTGGATAACCAAGTGCAGGCACCTGCAGCTGTTGCAGAGCCAGAGCTGGACTTCACTTCTCTCCATCCCACAGCTGCCCTGCTCCTTTGGCCCAGCCCCAACAGATACAGACACAGTGATGGGATGGGGGGGGGGGGGGGGNGTGGGGGACAGAAGACTCCGGTGGCTGGCTGCGCTGACACCGCTACACTCGGATGCAGCTGGAAAAGCCTTAAAGGTTTCTCTGTGCCTGGCCAGAAGAGCAGGTCCCTGGGGCAGGACAACAGATATCCTCTGCTCAGAAGGAAGCGGCAAGGCCCATGTTTCACTCAGCTTAGCCAAAAGCTGTAAAGCAAATTTCTCCTGCCCTCCACTAGTGTTCAGACCTCCCCTGCATGTTTTGTTGATGAAATCTCTCACCCCAATTCGGAAGATAGTGGTGTTTGCTAAACACGCTCTGCCTTGCTACCACAAGAGCTTCTGACCTTGTCCTGTCTTCTTCTCGGTGTTTGGCAAATACTTATCAGCGCTTGCAGTGACCTCCAGCCAGCTGGGCAGAAAGCTTTGGAGCCAAACATGTGCACAAATAATTCCAGGGGCAGCTGTTACTACTGTAATATCTCCTCCTGTGGTTTCTACAGATACAAATAGTTAATACATGTTGCAGTTTGCAGCCCTTTAGCACACCAAAGAGCATCTTCCTTCAACTCAGGGCCATTAAACCCACCTCAACAATGGGGGCCTTCAATCTGGTATTAGCCTGCATTGCCAAATGTATCCTATCCTCAGATGAAACCAAGCCCAAAACAGCCGAAGCCACAGATCATAGTCCTGCGGTCTTTAGCTGAGAAGGTCACCATTTAATCACCCTTCCCAAATTAAAAGAAACAGAGGCTGCTCTGTGCATATCCAAACATAGCACCCCCTCTCTTCAACTCTTCTGGCCTCCCGCTGCTCAGATGCGAGGGTTTTTTTCACCCTGACACATAGAGGTCCAAGCCTGATCAGAGTTCATTCAACCCGAAGAGCACTAATGACTTGCTTCCAGAAAATGAGACTATTATGGCTAGAGACTATTATGAAAGCCTGCATGAAGCTGAGACCAGATGTGTGCTCTGCTCACTCCAACTGTTGCTTAGAGCAAAGCCCTGGTTTGTTTTGGTTTTGTTTTTTAAATAAAACAAAACAGAGGATTGACAAGAATTAGGCCCCGTCTGTAACAAGAAAGGTTTTTCTGATGTTTTTCTGCACTGCCATTACAGATGTGTAGCTTGGCTGGGAGCACACCTCCACCAATGGTGGCTGCAGCAGCCACTGACCTCCTGCCAGGACACAGCAGCTCTCAGAGGGTGGATGAAAACATGGAAGGAGCCTTACATGACATGATGGAAGTGAATGGGGATGCTGTCCCATTTAAGTTCAGCTCCAAGAATCAGTTTCTTGTCATTGGGACTTTCTCTTACTGTTTCAGTAGGATGCTCTGTACCATCCCCTGGAAATCAGAGCCATTGCATGGCTACAAAAATTCTTTGCATTTATGGCAAACCATTCATCAGAGGATCTCAAAGCAACTTGCCAGCAAAAATGGGCACAACCTCACACTGTGCCTGTGAGATAAGCGAAGGATGGAATATATCAACTGCTTAAAAGCATACAGCAGCTCTGTGGGATGAAAGAAAAAATAAGAGAAATACATATCTGTTTGAAACTGTACAGGGTTTTATAGAGAGGCAGACTGGAAGGCTGCCAGGACACTGAAAATTGCCACCCCTACACAACCACGAATACCATGGAAACCAGTGGGGCACCGGCAGGCAGGAAAGCAGATCAGCTGAGAAATGGCTTTCCACGAAACGTAGCCAGGCTGGGACGCTCCTGCTCTCCTGACTGAGGGAGGAGTACATGCTCAACCACCCCTGCCGCTGCTGATGGGAGCAGGAGGGGAGTAATTACTCCAGGAGGGGAGTAATTCTCAGTGATTTCCCAGCCTGGGGTAATTTGCTGTCCTGGTGGTGGCTGGTGTATGACAGCAGAAAGTGGGATGGCTGAAGACTGCTACATCATGTCAGCTGTGGTACAGAGGTAATGGAAACCCTGAGTACCAGGTAAAGCTTCAACACATGCTGGGAGGTATAGGAAGATGAAAGGAAGTTGACACCTGAATGAGGACAGGGAAGGAACAAGCACACACAAGCTCCTGCATGCCCTGTCTGGCAAGGCACGAAACGCTCAACAGTAACAGTAGTTTTCTCCCCAAATACCAAGAAAGTTCAAAAAAGGATTCCTTTAAGCTGAGCAAAAATAAGGAAAGGAGAGAGGCCTGGAAAACAAAACCAAAATAACAAACGAAACTGAATATAACAGGAATAACAAAAATAAACAAACCCAGACAAGCAGTGGGGGAGGAATGAACATACTGTTAATCTGTCAAGTACAATGTGCACACATTAAACTATAGAGTAAGCTTGGAGAAAAATCCAGCCCCCCAGCTGAGCAAGGACACCTGCTTGTTACCAGACAGCACCCATTCCTTAAAAAGTCATATTCTTGGTAAGCCAAGTCAAGAGGAATCTGAGCACAAAACAGCTGTACTCATTCAAAATGCTGCTAAGAGGAACAGCAGCATCTTGTGAGTAAGCTGGATATGGGATGACCTTGGAGATAAGCATGTCCCAGCACCAGGCTTGGGAAAAAATAGGCCCGTCAGTGGAGGTGGGAGGCAGGTATAGAGACAGACAGAAAGCTCTCCTGCTGGCTCTCAGCAGCTGAAGGGTGCGGATGTGATCTGCTACAGATCCTAGCTGGAACAGAGGCTGGGGGAGAGGGGAGTATTTTATGGAAAAGCAAAGAGGACTGAAAAACCGGAGAAGCAGCAGAGCGCCGTTTCTGCCACACTAAAATGCACAAAGCCTTCCAGTATCCACAGGGGAGGGCTGGAAGGGGACGGGAGCGCTGCCACGGTCAGCCCTGATAAGGCTCTATCTAGGAACAGGCAAGGGCTGCACAGCCGGTGCAGGACTGTGCTCGCAGCCCGGCCCAAGAAACGCGTCCGGAGGAGTGCAAGAACAACAGGATAACATCAGGCATTTCTCACACAGCTGAAGGACCGCCGCTGGTCATCAGGAGACAAGCGCAGATGGGAGACTTTAAAGCAGTGCCAGAAAAAACAAGCTACAGCCAGGGTCGAGGAACATGGGATCCGACTCCTAGTTGTCAGCAGTTGTGGTGTATACATTGCTGAAAACAGATGCAGTGCCAGGAAAATCCAACTCCCAGCATGAAAAAAATAACTTAAGAATGATAATGAGAGAAGTCAAAGTAACTGCAACTATGAATTAGCAATTACGTAAAAGCTTTTATCTTAAAGTTAGGTTAGGCTGAATTCTGAAATCATTTTTTCAGCCAGAATGCTCCCTCGAGACCCTGTGATTTGGCCACAAATTGCTACATCTTAAAAAAAAA
>VZTV01014948.1:0-14340 GCA_013400875.1 Anhinga rufa
GGCTTTTCCCCCGCTTCATCTAGAGCTGTAAGTTGAGTCTGATCCTCCTTAGATTTACTGGCAGATGAGCTTTTGCCAGCCTTCTGCAGCCCTAACAGACATACCTGTTTACAAATACTGTCTTCAGCTGCCTATAAACAAAGGGAACCAATAACAAGATTCTTGAAAAACTTCTTCAGAATAAAATATTTTGGATAGCAATATAGAGAAACTGTGACTGAGTTGCAGCTGATGCAACATTGCCAGCTACAGCCCAGAATCAAAAGTCTGTGCATGACTCTTCTGGCCAGATTTGTTAGGATCAAAACGCGTTAGCTTTCCACACCATCCTGAGGGTACTCCTCCAATTTATGTCTCCAAAAAGAAACTGGAATGTCATGCCTTCATGTGAATGGTAAATGCCCTGTTCGCATGTTCTGAGAAAGCGTTATTCATTCAAGGATGCTTGTTACTAGGGATGTTGGGCAACAGAAAATTGACTTTCAGGTCAGCCTAGTAAAGGATTTTGTTTGGATTAAGGACTAATCTGTGCTCTGGAGCAAGGGTGGTCCTTCGAAGCATGAGGTAATTGAAAGGACACTTCACAGAAGAAGCGCAGCTGCCTGCATGGCACAAGACTACACAAATAGTTTCCAGTGCACTGTCTCCACTAGATTTCTCTGGCACAAAGAGCCTGAACATGCTGAGAGAGGGAAGACGCGGATGAAGCCATCTAATGGTTAATGTCATTAATTCTCTCCAAAATGTCGTGTCATGGATAATGGCTCCAGGGTTATTACAACAAAATTATTTCATTTCTGTTGGTTAGGAGCATGGAAAATATTGTTGCATTATCACTCATCTGTTTTTTTCCTAGAAAATACTGTTGTAACTAAACCTTATAGGACTTCCTTTACAAAATGGAGTGTCTGTTCAAATGCGAACTTGTCAAAATGTGAGACTGCAAGAAAATCAGCTTTATTAAGAGAGAGAGACATGTAATATGGATTAGCTTGAACAAAATTATTTCTAGTTTTCTGAACCCATCAAGTTCATAGGATCACAGGATAACTCAAGTTGGAAAGGACTTCAAGGAGGTCCTCCAGTCTGACCTCAAACTGGGGTCAGCTCTGAAGTCAGACCAGGTTACCCTAGGCTTGATCCAGTCTGGATTCTTGATTTGTCAGGATCAAGTTCTTAATTCGGAATCCTAAGTGAGAATGAGAGAGAACAGAGGACCTTCATGATACCAAATAATCAGGAGATTACAAAGCAGCTTTGCAGCTGTTCTAGCTGTAACTTGGATCATCACGCTGCCCATCCTTTGGGTTAGTAAGTTGATCGTGAAGCACTAACACCAGTGCAAGAGCCATTCATCTAGGCCAAAAGAACACTTAAAATGCAGAAAAGTTCTAATTTGTGGTCATAAGATTCTGAGGGCTTTTTAAGTAATTTGACCAAGTGGATGTCACTGTGACTTCAGCTGAATTTAAAATCAACATTTCAAGGCTTAAAACGGTATGGCTGAGGATTACGTCGCCTAAGGTTTCCTTGCAAAAAGGAAATTACCGTATTTTTCAGGTTATTTAGCCTGTATTATTTATCACCCCAAAACCCACAACCCTGTATTTTGATTGTAATGTGGATTATATTGATGTGCAACGCTACAAGAAGTTTGGTAACTGGAGCCTTTCCTCCTGCCCTTTGTGGCTTTGATCTCTTTCTGATTGCTATTCAATCTGTGAATAGTTAACTTGAAAATAAATTGGGGTTTTTTGAAGTACCCATTTTATCAGCATGGAGGCTTATATGCATGAAAACGTGGCATGCTTCTGGTATGAAAATAGCTGTTTAACTTCTCCATGCTCAACTCGTCAGTCTAGCGAAGGATGGAAATGTTAGCCTACCTTCTGGAAACGTTACAAAGCTAAGTGGCTTGCTTTACATCGTGCAGCACCTTCCATGTAAGGAACCCAAATGGCTTTTTAATAATATAAGCCTTCTTGCTTTACAGGAACAGTGACTAATGACTAAGACTATCCCAGTGGGAAAGAAGGAGAAATCAATGATTATTCCTCAGGAATACTGAAGTGCCCCTGGAATAAGCCAACATTCTTCAGTAACGATCACCAGTAACTCTTTATACTCCAACAAACTGTTTCTGTACATGAAACAAAGTTCTGTTGCTTGTTTTGTATCATGTCTGGCAAGTGCAAGGAAGAGATCTTCTGGGAAATAAATAAAAGAAAAATGGCCTTCTCTGGTGTGTTGACTTTGTATGTGAGTGAGAGAGAGAGAGAATGGAAGGAGAGGACTTCATCTTGAGTACCTAGCAGCTGTGACCACCTGGGTAAAAGCCACTGTGAGAGCTCTTCTGAAAAGACAGCCGTCGTATGTTCCTCTCCACTCTTGAAAGGCAACCCCCATCCAACATACAGTTCAAAGAAGCATTCCCACCTCATAAATCACCCACTAGACCCCTGCTGCTTGTGCCGGTGTTTGGAGAGGAATATAAATACTCCCATGTCCTGTTTGTACAGTTGCCCTTTAAAATTGGAATTTTGTCCTCTCCGAAGAGGCAGAATCCAGAAGGGCAAATCCTAACTGTGTGACTGACGTGGCCGGCCAGTGCTGTCTCTTGTAGCTTTGAGTCATGGAGTGACCCAAGTTTGAAACTTCCTGGGATAGTGGGTGAATTAAACAGATGCACATGCCATCTGGCTCTGAGCTTACCTTTTAGGTTGATGGTTTTTTCATCCCTCTTCTGTGGGAGAACATAGAGGTTTCAGTGTCTGGGAATAGGTTGCAAATATTTAAAGCCCTTTATTACCTTGGCAAATCACTGGTCCAGATACTCCCTTCTACTCTGTATTTACCCCAGTCTGTGTAATTACTTGTTGGCATATTGTCTACTGCTCTTCTGACTCAAGAGGTTGCCTTCACCGCTTATTTACTCAGCACAATTTTCTAGCTATTGAGATGGCCCTCAAGGACCTATTTTCTTTCTCCCATGCTTGCTAGGTATTGTCCATGTAGCACAAGACGTAAAGGCGTGTCTCCCAAGATAGAAAGGGGATGGTATAGATTTATATGGAGCTTTCATTTACTGAAAGCCTGTTCTGCTGCATGGTGAGCACTGGCAGATGGAAGAGTGACAAAAAGATTCCTCTCCAGAAAGGAAAACACAATGGAAAACAAGTTGCACAATATTTGTTTTTTAAACCATGCCAAAAAAGGAAGGGGATGGACCAAGGGGCAGTCTTCAGGGAGCTCAAGAAACTCCTTATCTTACTGAGCAAAGAGACTGAGATTTGGTGTGGGTGCTACGGCAGTCCTGTGCCCCCACATCCCCCTGGGCACGCGTGTGTGGATCTTGCACGCTGAAGAAACATATTAAGCTGTGCCCAGGGGAGTCAATAGAAGCTGAAGAGCTTGCCTAAAGCAATGGACTTGTGAAATAAAACAGCTTTAATGCCAGGGCAGCATTAAAGACTGTCAAAGCATGATACCATCCAGGACCATTGCTTGAGCATGTCCTTGTTTTTCCACCTCCTCCCTTGCCGGACTGCATTCACCAGTCAGGTCAAAACAGCTTATTGGAAACAGGATCTCTTTCTTCCCAATTTTGAATCATTTTATCTGGCCCCAATTTTTAATTTGAACTATGTACTTTGGAGCCATAGCTCCTCTGTGGTTTGGAAAGTGTTTTTATTGAGTTCTGTGTGTGTGCTGCGATGCTAGCAGTCTGGTAAGCTGGTTCAGCTGGAGAGAAGAGCATCAACCTGGGAAAGAAAGAGGAGAATCAAAAGCGGTAGCAATGCTCTGAATATAACGACTGTCAACATGCACAAAAAGCTTTAGCTAGCGCTGTGTCACTGGGGCCATGGCGATGGGTTCCGTTTTTGTTTAGTGTCCCTGGTAATGAGTTGGTCTGCCCTGGTATGCTCTGCTTTAGTTCACATACAACTTCCTAAAGTGAATTCTTTCTTACTATGATCTACTGTGACGCGTGATCAGGTGGTTCTTCTGGCCCTGGAACTCGGAGGGTACGCTGGTAGATACCCGTTCACAACGTGTCATTTATTGCTAGAGTGAGAAGGATCAGAACAAATGATCTTGCTCGTTAATATGAAATTCACTGGGGCGAGTGTGGAAAAATTGTGATTTTACTTTAAAACTGGAATTTACATTTTGTCACCGCTCTTTAAATGGGGTAAGAATTTAATATTTTTGTTTTTCACAGCTGCCCTGTTGTTGTTTGTATTGAGATATATATATATATGCATATATAACTAGCACATAATGGGCCTGTATTTGTTTTGGTTTAATTAAAGTTGTCTTATATTTTTGAACCTGTCAATGTAAGCTGTGCAAAATATCCTTGTGAGGACAAGTCTCCTGTTTCCCTCTGTGGGAATGAGACCATACTGTTCCCAACTGAGGCTGGAATAGGAACGGTTTCCTGCTGCTTGATTTCTAATTACATAAATGGAAGGGGAAAAAGTGGAAATTCTAAGTACCAAAAGGCATGTTAAATTTAGTATAATACACTCATCTGGAAACTATCACATTTTTCCTTCTTTCTTAAGCCTGCTGAAATCATTGCTCCGACTAACTGTAGTGTGATTTGAATTGGTACCAAAGAGTGCAAACAAGATAGGCCTAAAAGAGTCAGGTGTCCCTACCCAAAACGTAATGAGACCTTTTAGTGGAGAAGTTACTGTATCACCCCGATGCAATTTCAATAGGAAAATGGTGAGTATACGGTGAGTAAAGAAACCATGCCACTATCTAGGAGAAGGGGGAAAAAAAAAGAAGCAGCTGTTTTCTGAATAGAACTGTTTTTGAACGTTTAACAACTCCCTAAGTGCTTGACTGGCCACAAATCTGACTCTTAACAGCTTGATTAGATGTCTGCTGAGGCTTTGAGATGAATAAACAAGTCAGGGAAAAGCAGAGACTGCAGGAAAAAAAAATATCAAGCTGCTCTTCTATTGTTTATCTGAGTTCTTCATGTTTGATCAAGATATCGTCGTTTCTTTGTATTTCAGTCATGCCTAGGAGACTTGGCCAAGATCAGGACCTTGCTGTATGTGGTGCTGTACACACAAATAAAAACCAGTCTCTGCCCTGGAGAATTTACAAATTAAACAGATGGGATTAAGGGAGGTGGGAAGGTTTATAATTCCCATTTTAAAGATGGGAGAATCTGTAGCCAAGGTCAGTGGTAAGTCTTGCAGGGAATGTGGCATGCAGCTGGGACTCTAATTTGAGTCTTGAGCCATTGACTCAGTCGGCCGTCCTTTCTGACTGTTTTTTCACTTGGCAGGTCATGGAGTCTCAGGGGAAGGCTGCCCACTTCATAGTCTGGGAGACTCCAAAAGGGTATGTTCTGCAACCATTTGCTATCCTCAGATTGCCCCAAATTCTTAACGGCAAATCTCTGACGAGTTAGGAATTCTGTTTTATTGTCCAGGAGGTGTTTGCTTATAGAATTACTAATAGGTGTAAAACACCGAGGACTTTGGTGTAAATCTGAATCTGACAAGGAGAGAAAATATTGAAATGTATTGCCAGTTCTTTGCATGACAGCCACATCTGGGAGCCCTTCTCATGGAACAGGACACCGCTGTGCTAGGTATAAGACAAGCATAATACCAGAAGATAGTCACTGCCTTAGTAGATCTACCTTAAATATGAATTTAGATAACAGATTGAGATTAAGGCTGAGAGACCTGGGCTTGTTCAGCCTGGAGAAGAGAAGGCTGAGGGGGATCTCCTCAGTGCTTATCAGTGTCTGAAGGGCGGGTGTCAGGAGGGTGGGACTGGGCTCTTCTCAGTGGTGCCCGACGACAGGACAAGGGGCAACAGGCACAAGCTGGAACATGGGAAGTTCCACTGAAACCTGAGGCAAAACCCCTTTGCTGTGCGGGTGCCAGAGCAGCGGCCCAGGCTGCCCAGAGAGGCTGTGGAGTCTCCTTCCCTGGAGCCATTCCCACCCCGCCTGGACGCGGTCCTGTGCCCCTGCTCTGGGGGTGCTGCTCACGCAGGGGCTGGACGGGGGCAGCTCCGGAGGGCCCTGCCAGCCCCCGTCGTGCTGGGATCCTGTGAGATAGAGGGAGGACAGCAAGGAGACAATATCATTCCAGTAGTGGAAACACAGCAGTGATGGCGTAACTCAGCTCTTCCAGAGGGTTCACACGGGTGATTCTCCAAAGGAGAAGGAATTGATTTTCCAGATATTTTTACTGGGTTCCCTCCGAGTTTTTGGAGCAATGCAGAAGAAATCACCGAGGTGCTTGTTTGCAAATGCAAGCAGTGGGTGCATGAGTGGGCTAAAGGAGACTGTGGTTGTGGTTGTGATCTACCACGAGGTATAGCTCTTACGCTTTAGCTAGAAGGCAGAGGCTGGTGGCAGAGCTGGGAAGCGTGATCAGTGACCTGCTAGGGAAAGCACTTTTTTCAGCAGTGTTTTGAATCAGCGAGGCATTGCTGACCCTTCCTTTTGCTCTGAGCTGGCTGGGGTTTGTTGCTTTTCCCCCCTACCGCACACATCCCAACAGCAAGAAATAAACAAAACTTCTTCCTCATCTCCCACCCCGCCCCTGCCGCTGTAATGGGACTGGTGCAAATTTTGGCACGCCAGCTCCAGTAGGCAGCTGTATGCAATGCGTACAGTGTCTCAACTGCGCTGAGAGTCCAGCCTATGGCCCACCCACAGCGAAATGCTTAACTAAATGGGAACACAGTTTATGGAAATTCAGCTGTGGATCGCTGTTTCTCTTGTGACTTCTGGCTGTCAGCACTTAGCTGTACAGCGTGGCTAGCTATTTAGAGCTGGATGTTCCTCGTGGTGGTGGGTACCCACCTCCTGTAGCGTATAAAGATGCTGAGAAAGTTGTTGGTGACTAATAAATCACTCTTCATCTATAGTCTTTATTAGTAGTGCTTGTAAAGACGCCAGCTCTGGGTTAGGAGTGTATGCCCCTTCCTAGAAAAGGTCGTGCCCTTATCAGTTCAAATTCAGGTCATAAATCTCCTGTTGTATGAAGGAGTGTGTTTCTTTTTAGAAGTTTTAGAGGGTATTCATCCTCCCCCTTGGTGCTGCACTTGAAGTTGTTAGTAGTGACTAACAGCTTAACCCAAAACCATTACTAATCCCATGAGCCATGCATTCCCAGAGGATTTAGGAGTCCAGTTGTGATAGACAGCCCCTCGCTTTTCTCCCATGTAAAATGGAAATGGTGATACTCTCTCCACTGGGTCATGGCTTTGAGACCTACTTCATTCCCAGGTAAGGTTTAGCTCTGTACAGTCAGCTAACGTATATTGTGGGACCCCACGGTTCACACCCGTCTGCACTGGATTGAATCGCACTCCACGGTTCACAAAATGCTTTGGCTTCTGCTCTTTGAAGATGCTGGAGGAACAAGGTGTGTTCTGTGGAAGGCAAGTGTTTCTACACTTTCTTATCCACCCTTTCATTTCTTCCAGTCACCTGCCTCTCTGTCGCCAAACTCATGTGCCTTCTCTCCAGGAAAATGTCCTGTAGGACAGAGCAATGAGCGAGAAAGGGCTGTAGTTATCAATAGAGTAAGCGGAAAAGAGGCTTAGGCTGAAGGTAACTTGCCATGGGTTGTGTCATCCCTCTCTTTAGCAGCCTCTTTCTAGGTTCAAAGGTTGACTGAGGCCACAGGAGAAGAAAATCATTTCATGTCCTGGTGGCCCCATGTCTGATTTGCAAAACAATGGTGCTCTGGGGTCTGTGGACGCCGTGTCTCCCTCAGGAGTCAGTATAATGCTTTGTATTATCTGTATTCATTAATTATCTGGAAGTGATTATAAAAATTGTGGCAGACGAACAATTGCTATTTGCTATATTCTGTAACATAGATCGCAAGGACTTAGGGGCTACGAAAACCCAGGAACTGCAGGGTTTGCTGCTAACAGGGAGAGGCAGAATGCGAAGGAACGTCTGGAGGCTGAAGCTTGACCCATGCGGATGAGCAGTGAGGCACTGAGTTATAAGCAGAGAGGCTGGATAAACTAGTAAAGGAATGGGTGGATTTCTCAACTCTTCATGTCTTAAATGCAAGTTATTGTGCTCCACCTGGGAGTGACCGGGTGAAATCAAATGACCTGTAACACATGGATTCGTATCAGATGATCTAACTGTTCTTGTTGGCCATAAATTCTCTTAAACTTCTAAGGCTGTAAAGGTTGACTGCGGTGCTCCTGGTCTCTGTCCCATGGCTTAATCTGGTATGAACTAAATGCAGAATTTTTCTAGCTAAAGGACCCTGTTGGTTAGACACACCCTGAAGATGTCCCTGGCGTGGTTCTCAGATGCAAGACAACCTGTGTCCATGCCGGTCATTGCTGCTTTATTCTTCCAGCTCCTCCCTTCCGGACTGTTTGAGGGAACGGCTGATGGAGTGTGCTTGCCCTGCTCCTTTTTCCAGGCACAGGGCCCATTTTTTGTTTAATTCTCTCTGAAGATTACATGGTTTCGTAGGTAATCTGTTGAGAGTTGAGGTATCTCATATGTCAATAAATGCATCTTTGAATGATGGAAGCCTGGGGCTGGAATTGCAGGAGTGTTTGTGGGCTAGGACTGGAGGTGCACTGGGAGGTCTGTATGGGAGAGTCCTCGTGGTCCTGTCTGTACCATGTCAGACAGAACAGTGAATTTACTGGGTTCTTTTAAGGCTTGAGAAATAATTCCCTTAAATCATTGGGAGCATCCTAGTAGGCGACACACTTGTGGGAGGCTCTAGTTTACTATCTGCTAAGTTGTGGATTTTATATCCATATTAGGTATAAATAGAGGTAGGCTGGCAGATAGGGAGAAGGTCATTGTGACTCCTCTGAGCACAGGATGAGCCTACAGTTATTTAACTGAGGTTTCAGTGTTAACCCTTGTCAGACTTCGGAGCAGCCGCTGAGGCAGTCCCTGTTACCAAAATTTAAACCGGAATGACGAAGAATTGCTCCAGTGCTAGCACAGATTGCTCGGCATGTCCAGGAAAGCAGTGATAAGCTACGACTCCTGGCCCGTTTCATTCAGTTCCTCATCAGCTGCAATGGTGTTATCTGCTTCACAAACTCAGAAATCACCATCCTGCTTCAGGGCAGGAGGAGAGGGAGGCAATGAGAGCAGATTTCTCAGGGTTCCACGTTTCTATGATTTTATGAACCACGCCCTCTAAAATATGAAAATCATTTTATCACCTTAAGGATTATATTTGCATTTTTCTTCTGTAGGGCGAGGGGAGTGGGAGCAGAGGAGTTTAATCTGTTAGCAAATACATAAATACATTCTTTTTTTCTCTATTACCCTCATTTTAAAAAATGCTGTCTCTCTCTTGCGCTCTCTTGACGCTCTCTAGCAGGACTTCAGAAACTGGCGCTTTGAGACTTCCGATTTTGGGTGCTTTTCTTTAAGGCCAGAGGATTTGTGCATGAGCCTCTTCCTATGCAACAGCAGTGCAATATTGCTCTGGGCTGAGTCACCCCGTTTCAGGCGGGTGCTGGTTTCCTTTCGGTAATGTGCAAAATGTTCCCTGCACACATGTGTATGTTCTAAGTTTGTACTGCCGGTTGACAGTTTGTAGGCGCTTCGGTGCCAGAACTGTCTCTAAACACATACAAGCACCTATTGTGACGAGGCCCTGAGCTTGGCTGGGGCCTTCAGGCAGTGCTGCAAGAAAAATAATTAATATTATAAGAGGTTCTGAGCGATTGCAGCAGGGGGAAGTTATGCAGCAGAAAAGAAGACGGTTATCAGAGGGGATTTAGCCAGTTGCAATGGAGCCGGAGGAAACTAGTTTTTTTGAAGTAGAAGGAAAAAAACCTGTGAGCTTGTAGGGAAGAGGGCACCTGCAAATGAAGCCCAACAGCTTCTTCCCAGCCCTCCCTGGTAGAAACTGCTCCTGCAGACATGAACTGAATAGGAGAAGGATTTTGCATGACCTGAGTTGCTGGGGAAGCGAGGGAGGGAGGGACGAAGGGGCCTAGAGTGCCTGGGAGCAGGGAGCGATTGGGCAAGGTGGAAAATAAAGCGATTAAACACACTTGGACTTGCTCAGAGATGGGAGGGGTGCATTTTTTTTACTGCTGCCCCAGGGCCCCAAAATGCATTGGCACGGCACTACAGAGAAACCACTAATCCCAGTCACCAAGGGGAGGGAACGGGACTTTCTCGTTCTCTCCCGCTCGCCAAGCGTTTGGACCCCTGTCGAAGGAAAGGCTGATGGGATTAGAGGAAACAGCTGGCTCGAGTCTTACCCTGCGGGAGCTCGCATTCTCGGGACTCGGGAAGAGAGGAGCGCCCCGCTGCCGAGTCGCATTCCAGGTCATTTGCTGAGCCCAGATGTTTTCTAATGAGCTCTGTGATAAATCCCTTTCCTTTACTACCAAGCACAGTCCTGGCCAGCCAGGTCCGTCCCTAGATCTCTCTTTCTACGCATGGCCAGGCAAGTTGGACTTTGCAGTTCAAGCCAGCTAGCCAAATTACCACTAGGGCTCGTGCCTTTCCTCTTTGCAAAGGGTTTTGGCACAGAGCTCAAATCTGTCATCCTAAAGCTGTGGCCTGGTGGAGGTTGCTGGTCCAAATTCCTCCCGTGGCTGAACCTTCCCCTCTAGCCTCTCCTTACCTCTGTGTATGTTATTAAGCTGAGGGTGGATTGACCTGGTGGTCTGAACAAGCAGTGCAGTGCTGTTGGACCCACGTGGTTTGGGTGAATCTGGAAAAGCAGGAATGGTGTTGGTAAGGACTGCTTCATCCTTGCTCTTGGGTGCTGGAACTGCTCAGATGTGAGTCGCAGGCTGACCTGCCACCGCTGTCCCCTCCCTCATCTACCCGAGATGGTGATGGGACGTCACCCCCCACCTTTTCTAATAGTGAAACCTTTGCCTCCATCTCCTGATGTGAGTACCGCTCCCTTTTCCTCAGGCGTGTATGCCCTTACACACAGCAATTTGAGGTCCTGAGCTGTTATCTTGGAGATGTCTTAGGGCTTATTTCAGAGCCAAGAAGCAGTAGTTCAACTCCAGCAGGTGATGGTCTGGTGAAAGAAGGGAGCTGATAAAGAGCTGTCTTTATTCCGGGGGAGCTGCAATACAATTTCAAACCCTTTGGCAAATGAGAAGTGAAGTGAATTGACTGGTATGAGATGGGGCAGGGTAGTCCGTGGCAGACCCAGATGTCACTCTCCCAGGTCCCTTGTGGGTCATGCCAGGGGTTTTAGCCCTTGAGAGCGCTTCTGTGCACCCTTTGCAGTGCGTCGTGGGGATGGTGAACAAAACACAAGTCGCTGGGGGAGAGACGGAGCAATTCCCCCCTCGTTGCTCCTGTAGCCCTTCACAGATACGCACGCTCTCGCTCGCTCGCTCTTTTCCCAGCTGCCTTTCCCCGCGTGCGTTTCCTAGCATCCAGCTATGGGCAGGGAGCCTTGGAATCTGTGTTAAGACACAAATAAAAGGAATAGTTTTTATTTTTAACTTACAAATACACCCTTTTAATTCTCACGCCCACAGTTCCTAGTCCTGTCCTGACAAGCAGGGAGCCCCTGGCACTGTGGGCGTTTGTCAGCAGGCCCAAAACAGCAACGGCGGGCGAGGGAGGGAAGCTCCTGGAGACCAGGGAGCAGGTTTCTGCTGTGTCTCGGAGCAGAAAAGCCGCGGTGATCCAGCAGCAGGGGAAAGGGCTGAGGGGGAAGACATAGGTGGGTGTGTGGACGATTTGGGCAAGGCTCTGCACCTGTGTTTTCATACGGTATCTATCTGTGGTGGAAAACAACAGGCTGGTGAAACGGGCTGTTGTCAGGGGGTGAGAGTGGAGACTTGTGTCGCGCCAACCCACGTGTCGCACCAACCCACGTGTCGCACCGCTCGCCGTGAAAACAGCGTGGTTTGGCACGGGTGTTTTAGGGGCAGGCAGCAAGCTCCCCGCAGCCTGCGGCGGGGGGCAGCTGGTGAACAAGGGGTTGACATGGAGCAAGGGTCTAAAACCGCTGCTGCAGCCGCCGACCCTGGCTAGGGGCGAGGGGCCCGGCCGTCGAGGATGGCTCCTTTCGTGCCGGTGTTGCCCCTTGCTCTCCCTCCCGCCCGCTCCCAGCTGCGGAGCGGCTGCCTCCAGCCCGTGCCCGAGCCAGCGTCTGTCCGAACGACATCTGCAGGCACCAGGTCCTCACTCCTTGCTCCGGCTGCGGTACCGCATTGCCAGAGAGCAAGGGGAAGAGTGTTGGCCCAGGGCTGTGACAGCCTCTCGGCAGCTTCTTTCATCCTCCAGCCAGCCCGCGCTGTCATACAGCACCTCTGCCTGTCTCTTCTGACACCAGAAAACCTGAACTCTGCTCCTCGCGCCTCCCCACCCCCAGATTTACAGATTGCCGTGTTTCCCTTTTCTGCTGTTTGGCTGTTTACAGAACTGGAACACGAATGAATAGTAGGAAGCAGCGAATGAACTGCACGCTGGCTCGCACCTCTGCATGCAGCCTGCTGCTCCGCTCAGGGAGATCCCACCCCAGTGCCGAGATTCCCACAAAACCCATCAAAATACAGCACGGTGGATCGGATCCACTCGGGTGAATTCCACCTTAATGCCCGGGGT
The DNA here is from genome assembly GCA_013400875.1 of Anhinga rufa. Classification (NCBI taxonomy): domain Eukaryota; kingdom Metazoa; phylum Chordata; class Aves; order Suliformes; family Anhingidae; genus Anhinga; species Anhinga rufa. Next base: position 12,593 of record VZTV01014948.1, read on the forward strand.
CTGTTGCTTCGTAGCTGGTCACGTCTACATCTTATTTTTCCTCATTTATCCACAGACCTGAGAACTTGCTTCCGAGCCTCTGACGCCCCCTCTTTCGCTCGTTATATTATTCAGAATAAAATCGCCTCCCGGGCAGGAGCTCACTGCTGGTCATGCTGGCTGTGAGGAGCAGGTAGGGATGAGTCACAAGCCCAAGTTCAGCGGTGGGTGAATATGTTGGGAGGCTGGAGTTCGGGCTCCCGATGGCGTCTGTGGTCACGGCGAAAGGCTGCTCCTTGTCTGCTCTTGGCCCTTTTGGATCAGAGTCGGGGGTCGGGTGGGTTGCATCTAGCAGGGTAAGAAAGTGATGCTGGAAGCAGGTTTTTGCCATCCTATTTACAAAATCCTGCTGTCCTGGAGCTGGAAGGAACCAAGCAGCGGGAAACCGTTCCTGCGCTGGCAGCCTCCAGCCTCCTTCAGCTCACACCCAGCCCCGAAGCTTGCTTTCCTCGCTTCTCCCCAGGACCACTGCCAGGGCACGACCGATGCTTCGCTCAGCACAGCTGTTGCTTTCTTACCGTCTCCTCTTCCTGCTTCTCTGATCTCCATGCAAATCTCCGCACAAACAGGAGCCAGCAAAGCTCCATCCGAGCCTTGCAGGTATCTTTTGCTTTGGGTAGCGCCGTGCCACGGTGTTTAATGTGGAGGGCCTCTATTAGATTAATTGCGCCTTTACAGAAACAGAGCCCTTCCGGTCTCCGACAATTATCCTAACTGAGAGATAGCGATGAATGGGGTTTCACTGGGATTGTGTCTGGCCGCTACGTTTTTTAATGGGAAAGGGAAAGAGAGGAAAAGACAGGAAAGAGGAGGGGAGAAGAAAGGAAAAAGAAGACAAAACCATCCTCTCTGGTGTCGGAGAACTTTCCCAAAGGCTTCACTGTGGCTAGGACTCTACCCCAAGCACTCTCTATTAGGTATTATGTTTAAAGAGGAGCCGTTTGCGTTCAGTGAGCCAAATCCAGGCGTTGTTTATGTCACTGCAGGAGCAAATGCCGGGAAATTACCGTCGGACTGAGCTCGGCTTTTATCGACACGTCATTTTTAGGGACGTGCGTTGCCAGCGGGCTCTCCCCGTTAGATTTGGCACTTGTCAGGGCCTTCATCGCCCAGGGGGGGTGGTCGGTGGGCGAGCCCTGTGCCCACCCCGGGGCTCCGCTGGGCTCCCGCGCTCTGCTGCTGGTCGGGCACCGGGGTTGGGGGGGGGCTGCGCCTCCGGGGCTCCCCGCACTGCTCCTAAACCGGCGGGACCCCTGCGGGGGGGCTTCAGGCAGCAGGGCTGCGGCAGTGTCCCGGGGGGGCAGCGCCTGGGAGCAGGGTTGGGGTCCGCAGCCCCCGGGTGCAGGATTGGGGACCGGAGCCCCCCAGGAGCAGGAGGGGGGACCCGCAGCCCCCGGGGGCAGAAGAGGGACCGCAGCCCCCCGGCTCGGCCCTGAGAGCAGAGGGGGTCCGCAGCCCCCGGGGCAGGATTGGGGTCCGCAGCCCTCGGGAGCAGAAGAGGGGCCGCAGCCCCCCGGCTTGGCTCCGGGAGCAGAGGGGGGTCCGCAGCCCCCGGGAGCAGAAGAGGGACCGGAGCCCCCCAGGAGCAGGGTTGGGGTCCGCAGTCCCAGGAGCAGAGGGGGACCCGTAGCCCATGGAGCAGGGTTGGGGTCTGCAGCCCCCGGGGCAGGATTGGGGTCCACAACCCCAGGAGCAGGATTGGGGACCGG
>VZTV01014948.1:14844-48602 GCA_013400875.1 Anhinga rufa
CGGCACCGGCACCGCGGGGCTGTAGCCGCCCGCCCGCGGCCCCGGACCCCATGGGATGTGCCCGCCGTCGCCTGGGTGGTGAGTACCCCTTGGCTTTGTGCGTGTGCGCCCCCCCTCCGCCCCGAAACCGAGCGGACCTGCTGCTTTTTCTCCGCCGCTGATCAGCACCAGATTTTTTCCGCCTCTTTTCCTCTCCCTTCCATTCTCCCCCCCCCCGGGGGATTGATGGCCGGGAGGATGAGAATATTGCCACGGGCAGAAATCAGTTGCAGATGAGGCGGACTTCGGGGGATCTGCTGTGCAATCCTTAAACTATTTCCACCGCCGCTTCAGCTCGAATAAAATAAAAGACTAGGCTATGGGGAGCCGCGCTCTATCGCTCGCACATCTGCGGAACAGGGTCCTCCCCATCTATTTCGGGTTCCGAACAAAAGTGCAGAGGAAGGAACAGGAACGTTCGGTCGACCGACGAACCGCAGCGCCAGAGGACGCGTAGTAGTCCGGCTATCGTAAGGGGCAGAAATTTTCCTGATGGAGAGGGAATAAACTTGAAAAGTTTGCACCGGGGATGAACTGACGTCCGTGTGTCCTGCAAATAGTTTTTGTGCTTGCTGGAATATCACAAAGGCTTTTATCCGATAGAGCTCTACCTGTTTCTTGAGTCGTAACAGAGTATTTCACTTTGTCTTGAGCATTTGCGGCAGTTCCTAGTTGTTATACCCAATAACCTCTGCCTTTTATGCGCAGTGGGGGTTTCTCTTTTTCTCTGCGATGTTCTGGGGACAGGGCATGCTTCAGCTCATTTTCAGGCTGCATTGAAGCTGATCCTGACAATCCTTTATTGCCTGCTAACGTTTCTCTTACCAGGGCACTGGTAGGAGCAGCCTGTGCTCTGCTCTGCAGTCTATAACTTTTACGTGTAAGAGTAACCCCATCAGATTCAAAAGTCAGCCCGTGTGAAGTGTTTGTGGAGTCGGGGCTCCACGGCTTTGCTGTGGGGGGGGGTTTGGGGGAAAACTCTGCACCCCGCTGAAATGAGTGGGAAAGATCCTTGTGGTGTGGCGAAGCCCAGGTTTTTCCCTTGTATTTTTAGCCTAAGGACGTAATATCCTCTTTGCGATGTCCAACCAGCCAAAAATCAGCTGTATACAACGGGCACTTTTGCTTTTCGAAGGCAGTCTCCCATCTCGAAAAAGGCAGCTCGCCTCAAATTAGCAAACCGCAGGATGGGAAATGGAATTTGCCTTCAGTGTAAAAATCCCGAGCGTTCGCAAACAGCCCTGAGAAGAATCCGGGCTCTTGGCTTGACCTCTCCGCGCTGAATTCCAGCTTGGGGAGGTTGTGGTCTTGCAAAGAGAGCAAAGGCTTCCCTGAGCGCCCGGTCCTCTTTCCGGAGCGAGGGAAACGGTCGAGCTGGAGGGTGCTCAGGAAGTGCAGGATTGGGCCCCAAGCCAAACTGCTTTTCAAGGAGCCGTGAAGACCTGCCCGTATTGGAGTAACTTTGCTCGCGGCGGGTGTTGGCGTTGCCCGTGTTAAGCTGGTACGCTCGTGGGAAACCTGCCCGAGAAGCAAACTCCTCGGCAGCTCTTCCTCCCCAGGCTCTGCTGTGCCCAGCAGAGCGTCGGCAATACCTCTGCTGGCTCCCGTATCGAAGCTGCAGCGGCCGCAGGGCCGGCAGAGCCGGGGGCTTGCTCCGTCCTAGGGCCTTGCTCCTGCTCTTTTTCTTTTATTTGAAGTCTGCTGGGGAAGAAAAAAAACCCTCCTCTGTCGTCGCCCGGGCTCCGCGATCCCCTGCGGTAAAGCAAGGACCAGAGTGCCGGCGGGTGCGGCACGGCTTAGGGCAAGGAAACTTCTGAGTCAACTTCTGAGCTCAAATCAGGCTCCAGTGTGCGGAGCGGCTGATAAAATCATCCTTTTGGGGGAGGACTGGAGTGGGAACGAGGGGTGGTCTGTCCTCCGCGCCTCCCGTTAGCACTGGCAGGAGCCGCGCTCGCCGTTTCCCAGATCTTTGTTTCTCGCACAGCTCCGTTTAGGGAGGGAGCGACAAGGGGCAGTGGGGGCCAGGCCTTTCCTGGGTGTAAATTAGCTCCGACGGTGGGAACGGAGCAACCCAGCACTCCTTTCTGCCGGTTGTGGAGCTGGGCTGGGCCGCCACCCCCATTCCAGCCAGGACTTCAGTCCTTTGGAGTTGAGCTTTGGAAATGGTGTCAGGATCGGGCCCTCGCTTTGGCCACCCTCTCTGATGTGGCTTAAGCCTCTCCTTCTCCGATAGCTCTGATAGCTTCTCTGAGCTCTGGCTCAGACGCCTTCTCCAGAGCGGGGAGAAGACCGGCATTCGGGTCACGGTTTGATTTCGTTGTGGTTACCGGCCCCGATCCTGCAGTTTTAGGAGACGCTGTCTAAATGTCAAGCGCGAGGTCAGCCCCCGGCACGTCTGGTGGCGACTGAAAGCCCCAGCTGGGCTGCAAGCTGTTACGTTACCCCCAAAAGCCTCTGGCCCCGCAGCGCCACGTGTTTTTATCCTTCGGCATCGGAGATATTGCAGTCAGTGCCGTGGGTAAATAACGCAGACGTTGGGTTTTGTGTTGTGAAAACTGAGAAGGCCGGCGCGGTGTAAAGCAGAGGGCGAAAACAGCGCTCAAGTCGACTGGATTTCTGCTGTTGGGGCCAGGATATGGCCCAAACGGGTGTAAAGGGAGAGGGAAACAGCAGGAAGGATCCTGAACCGTCACCGAAAGATCCACAGCTTCAGCCGCGGACCCCTTTCCCCTTCCCTCTTTCCACCTCTTGCTCCAGCAGCTGGGAACCTGATCCTGCAACCCCGCTGCGTGGGACAGGGCTTGGTATTTTTCTTTAATGCGAGTTTGGTAATGAATGACCGAGCGAGCCGAACGCCGGCGTGGTTGGCGTGTGAGACAACTCCCATCGCCGACTGCAGGATGGCCTGATGCGGCGTGTGCGCTAAATTAAAGAAATAATAATCCTGGTGGCCACTATGTACTAGAACTGGTTTTATCTGGTTCCAGTTATGCTTGTTTTGAGTAAGCCGAGCGGTGCCAGATTCTGATCTCATTTGCACCAGTGGAGTCATTCGGAGGAGCCGGTCCCAGTTTACCTCACTCTAAGTGAAAGCAGAACTGGGCCTGCTGGGAGAAGCGCTCCCCGGGGAAATAGCTGGTGCCTGCGTGCAAATCAAACACGGGTAAAAGTGAACGACTCTTGGGACCCTTCCCGGAGGCGGTGCGGGTTTTACCGCCGGCCCCGTGAAAGCTGTTTTCACCGAAAAAGGAGGGGAGAGGCTGTAGCTTCGGTTGCAAGGGGAACCGGTGGGACTGCGCACTGCAGAGCGAGCCAGGTGCTTTGGGGAGATGCCGTCGGCAAGCGATAGCGGTCAGGCTCTCGGTTAGCGACGCTGTGGCGGAGGAAAAGCCAGCCCCTCTCCACGCTGGGTGGGAAACTGCTGCTTGCAGGGGTCAGGGAGAGCTTTAGAGAGAGCAGCCCAGCTGGAGGGTGGCAGTCGCTGTTACTGCCTGGGATTTCCAAAGGGGTTTGGATCCACGGGCCGCGTTTGGGCGCCCGAGTCCTTCTGCGCGGCCGAGGCTCCAGCCGATACCCTCAGCCCCAGGCGGGCCGGCGGTGCTGCCCGTGCCGGCCGGCTCTGCCTGCCTGCGGCAGCGAGCGCGTGGGACGGCTGTGTGGGAAACACCAGCTCCAGGGGAAACGCGGGAGGGAGGCGAGCCTCGTTCAGGTCCAGGCATGCGAGCGAGGCCTCTGGCTGAAACGCTGCTAACAGCTGTGCTTGAAAGTGCCTATTTCTCATGCTATCTGCAGCGCGCTCGGGTACGACCTACCGCCGGGGACTGTTCTAGCCAAAGCATGTTGCAGACTAGTCCTTCCTTGTGCGGGGTCTCACGCGGAGCCCGTAGGCCCTCCCTTTCCCCGGATCGCTGAGGCACCCCGGTCCCGCTGCTCCCCAAACCTGCCGGCTGCTGGAGGCTAGTACCGGGCTTGTTTTCCAGGTCCCAAACACAGCTGATCCTTGCTCCCATCCCGCTTGCCCCGCCGCTCTTAGGGGCTGCAGAGCCCCACGTTTTGAGCAGGTGCTCGAAGAAGAGAGGGATGGAGGGTAGAGTGGGGCCAGGATATATTCCTGTGCTTTAGGCTGATGCATTTTCCTGGCCGGGGATTGTTCTTAATGCTGAAGGAATTGAGCAATTGAAATAAATTACCAGAAACTGTTTACATTGCTCTTGCCTCCTCCACAGGCCATTAGTGTGTCCCTTTTCCAGCAGAGCTCCTTTAGGACCCCATCCTAAGCCTATCTAAGCCCATAGGTAGCTTCCCAATGACTTTTGTAGGTGAAGGAGCTTGGATTTTTTTTTTTCCAGCTGCAAAAAATGAGTTTCTCGAGTGCTCAGTGCACGGTCGAGAAGCCAGATTTAAAATCCCCATGTGCCAAAGTCTTTTGAAATTCTGGCCAAAGTGGGGAGGGGAGGGTGCTTTAAAAACGCTGCGCTGCTTTTCTCTATTTCTGCTTTATTTCTGTGAATCGCCCAACCGTGCTTGAGTGGAAATTAATATGTTACGGAAAGGGAAGCTCTACATCCCCTGCTTCTGAAAGGAGCAGAGGCGGCCAGATCCACAGCGAGAAATGACCCAGCTTTTGCTCCATTATCAAACAGTTTTTAGGATTGATTCTCATGCATGTTAAATATCAATTGTCTTCCTGTGGTAGTTCCCTTTTGATTGTTTTGCTGTTTCTTCCTGGATTCTGCAGCTCAGCGAAGCAAGACTGAAGCTCTCAGCTCAGAAGAGACTTCTGTGTTCAGCTGAGCACTCCTGTCTTGCTGTCCTGAAGAATTACCTCCAGCCATTTTCAGTGCATAGCTCTCTTCCCTCTCGCCTGGCGATATTGTCGTGACATCGAACAGATTGAGTTGGGCTGTTGCAGGCACAGCAGTAGAGTCCCCGAAGGAATGTTGAACTTGTATTTTTTGCAAGGAAATTGAAACGTGAAAAGTTTTAGCTGAATGCAAATTTCAGAAAAGGGGGAAGTATCGAACGAGGACGAGTACTGAATAAAACCAGTTGTTTTGATATTTTTTTTCGGTACTCAGTGGCTTTTCAGGTTTTTGCAGTTTAGAGTTAAACTCTTCCTGCTAATACTGCTGGCTTAGAATAGGTTTTGTCCCTTGTAAGCAAATATTATTTGAGTGGAGATTCCCGAGAGGCAATTCCCGGTAGTATTCAGAAGTCACTGTACGGACAAAATCCTGTGTCTGAGGAGCCCCTGGATCTTCCTGGGGCAGGTACATGTTTCTTTCCAAAGAAAGATCAGACACCTACTGCGGCTTTGCTTCCTTTTAGGTGCCTAAATAATCAGTTGCCTTCCCGTGTTTACAGCTACCTGCAAGAGGGATGGCTCCCGGCCACCTCCACGCACAGGAGTGATCCCACCGGAGTCCTCGGAGAGCTTTCTCCTCTGCAGGCAGCGTCCCCCCCTTGCCCAGCAGCACGGAGTGGGGCATCGTGTGGGGCACGGGCTGTTGGCAGCCATCCCTCCCCTCCTGCCCCGGGCAGCCTCTTCCCTCGAAGGCAGTCTGGCGCTCCAAAGACCTCCCCGTGCTTTCCCGCTCTCTCTGCACCCGCCGGCTCGCTCGGCGTACAGCGCTCCCCTGTCTCTGGTCTTACGAGCAGGGAAACTGAGGCACAGAGCAGTGTGCTCAGCAGCGTGTCTTTGGGGCCTCCTTTTCTCCCGGCACCGCTGTACAGAGGCTTTTCTCTGCAAAATGGCACAAATAACGAGCTGAACACAAAGGCAGGACCTGGTACTGCTGTGATTCGCGTCCAACACCAACTTGGCATTGCTCTTGGCAGCTTGGCGTGGTGTGGCTTGAGAGCCAGGCCGGGTGGGAAGCCGGCTCCGTCGGGCAGGACAGCGTGTGTCCAGGGAGGCAGGAGAGGAAGGTGGAGGTCCCAGCTCTGATCCAGACCAGGAGCTGAAACCCTCGCCTTGTCCGTCTCGCTGAGATCTCGTGCATCTCACACCAGGACTCTGATCACTGAGTTAGGCCCTGAGGTAAGGCCCTTTCCCGGCTTCGTACCTCGTTTTCCTTAGCCGCAGCGTGGAGCTGACACTATTTCTGTGCTGTATTCGCAGGCTTTGAGCCTTGGCTAAGCAATGTTTGTAAAGCTTAGGGCTTTCTTGTCTCTGGGAACCTGGGATGCTGCGTGTGTGGCCACGAGCACAATATACCTGTGTCTGTGGTTTTATGCGTTTGGCAAAATGGCAAGATCCTGGAAAAGAAAAATACCTATAAATACATTAAACTACGTATGAAATGTTCCCCATGTCCACCTGCAGGCTCGTCTTGTATTATGGCGTAAACTTCCCGCTGGAAAATGAGGGTAAAACTGATTAGATCTTTTTTATTTTCCTCCAGAAGTGTTTGGTTTCCAAAAGGCTGGGAACAGCTGTGGGCTGGATGGTGGGAACGTGGCCTCCGAGGTAATTCCCGTTATTGTCCTCCAGCCGATGTAATGATGTAGATTTTCCCAGCTGCTTCCAGGCGTTGGTGGGGACTGTCCTGCTTCGGGACTCCCGAGAGTCCCCGGGACTGCTGGGATGGGAGGAAGGAGCTCTTCTGGGTGACACAAAACATCTGAGCCCGCTGCCACCAGATCTCGCAGCCGGGCTCACAGGAGGCTCAGCCATCGGCAGGGCTCCTGCCAGGCCCCCGGGGCCTCGAAGCGATGCTGAGCTGGTGCAGCTGACATCCATCAGCCTTGGACATTCTGCCCCTCGGCCCCTCAGGCACGGGGACAGGCTGGAAAAGGGCTCCGGGGCCGCTCACCACAAGGCTGCAGCTGTGCGTGCGCTGAGGAGTTGTTTGTCTCCGGAGTCCGGGATGTGCCAGGCTCAAGGGCTGAGTCATTTGATTTCTCAAATGCGTGCTGAAGGGATGGCGGAGGAAGCTGCCATGCGGTTCCCTGCGGAGGGAGAGGGGGGAGACCCTCACGGGCCGATGGGTCTGCCGGAACTGAGCTGAACTTTCTGCTTGAAAAGCTTTGACTAGCAGGAAAAAAAAAAAAAGTGCCCCGGTGCGGAGAAGAGAAAGAAGCCCCTGTGCGCGGGGAAGTGCTTGCCCCCGCCGGCAGGCCAGGGCCGGGGTCAGCGCCGGGGAGCACACACTTGTTCCTTTAGGGGCTGCAACGTGTAATTTAGCTTGTCACGGAGGAATGTGCTCCATGCCTTTATTTAATCGGGAGTTTGCAAACCTGCTCGGGTGCCTTGTCTTCCTTTTTCCCTCCCCTTCCCAGCCGGGGGGGGAGAAGGAACACGGTGCTTTTGTCTCCGACCCTGTGGCTGCTGTCAGATGAATGGTTTTAGTGGCAGCTCTGTTCGCATGACTGGTTTGAACTATGCCAGCGAACATGCCGCGGTTGCGAGCAGGCTGTTTCCAGCCCCAGCTCCCTCCCAAACTCAGCTGCATCAGATGTTTTCCTAGGCACTGGCATAAACCTTGTTACTTACTAGAAATGTGGCCCTGCGGGTTCCAGGGCTTTCTTTGGGGGAAGGAAAGCACTACGTGGATGTGGCTTGTTCAAGGCTTAAAATGAGCCGGGGATAGCAGCGCTCGGCACCCCAGTGCCCCGAAGAACGGGGTAACGCTGCAATTGCTCCAGCTCTGGAGAGGAACCGGGCCCCCCCTGCTCGCCGGCTGCCCCTCTGCAAGCGGGACCGCGCTGCTAGGGGCCCTGGTTACGGGACATGCCTGCTCAGGAAAGGAGAGGGCTTAAGCATATGTTTAAGTGCTTTCCTGAATCCAGGCCAGGTCCTGTGCTTTAGCAGAGCACAACCTCACTCATCTTCCTCTCGGTATCAGAGCGAGACAAGAGCCCAGATGCTCGGAGATGATCCTCCGTGCCTCTGGCAGTGGGTCTGCTCTGACCGGCGCTGCAGAAACACCTCTCTGTTGAACACCTCCGTCCAGGAAACAAAAAAAAAGGTCCCAGGGAAGCAGGGCTGTCAGCGCAGACAGAAATGTTCGCCTCTCTGCTGCTGGGTAGAGATGTGTAGGAACCTGGAAAAAACCCAGCCACCACCTTCCTTTGGAAAGAAGGAAATTGCTCTCTAATCGGGCATGTGGAAGTGAACTTGTGTGCTGACTCCAGAGGAATTTCGGCTGTTCCCCGGGGGGTTGTGATTGCTGTTTGGGTCACATCCCCGCTCTGATCTCGGACTTGCCTTTGGGATTCCTCAGCACCCTGGCATTTGAGGAATGAGTGATGCTCGTTTCAGAAAACCAAGCAAACCAAGTGTACGCGTGTGCGTGCAGCCTAGCCGTGTCCTTCTTAGCAGAAATTGCAGAATTTCCCCACTGAAAGGGAAGAAAAATTCAGGGAGCAGAAGTAAGCCCTAAGAGTTGTCTTCAGGACAAATGTATGTAACCACACGGCTCTCACTGATGGCAGTGCCCGTTCAGGGGCTAAAACCCCTCTGCTTGTCTCAAAGCAAGACCTACAGCCCCTGCTTTGTGCAGGTATTCTCGCCGGGGGCCCGTAGGACTCACAGGAACAAGTGCTGGGAGGATTAGGAAGCCAGAGCCATAAAGGCGTTGCTGCGTTATACCATTATGGTTCCTGTGTCACCAGGAAATAGGAAAATTTAGCAGAGACCCCACCTGATTCCCCCAGGGATCGCGGGGCCAGGGAATGGGGATGCCCTTTTCTGGCTGCCTTGGGATGGAGGATGGGGAAGCGCCTCTCTTGATTCAGACCCAGGAGGTTGGGCTCAGTGGAGGGGCAACAGGGCAAAACCCTCTGCCCCCTAAGGACCTGAAAATACCTGAGCTGGAGCTGCGAGAGGCGCTTCCTAGGCCACCTCGATCATTTAGACAAGCGTGGTGGTCCTCCAGCCGAGGATGTGTCTGTGAAGACTGTGAAGATCGACCGAGCGGCCGGGGAACGCCCAGCTGGGAGCCCCCAGAGCAGAGCTGCCTCTGACACCGGCGTCTGATAAACATTTTTCCTCTCCCTCCCCGGCAAGCGTTAGAGGGCTGGGCCCAGGAGCCATGGGAATCAACAGGAGTCTTTCCAGTGTGGGCTTTGGATCTTCGTCTGGATAAATAAATAGAAGGAAATAACAAATAACATGGTTCTAACAAATATTTTAGAGAGTGTAAATGTCTGCCTCTCACTATGACTCCGTCCAAACCCCACAAAGGAAAAAATTTCCCTATTTCTATGATGCTTTTCCATCTGCCTTTCCCCAGCGATTGGGAGTGTTAATGCCGGCACCTTGGCTCGGGAGCCCAGCGCAAGGAAAGCCTGCGTGGGATTTCTCTGGGGGTGGTTGAGTGACCTTCTCGGCCGACCACCTTTGCGAGCGAGGTTTATGCTTGGTGTTACAGGACCCCCCTTGTCTGCAGACCGAGTTCCCGTCCTCGGAGTAACCGTTGGCTGAATCTGAGCGGCTCTATAAAAATAAATGCCGTATCTGTCGTTTCTGCGGGTTTCTTTGCCGCTGAATTGAGGTTTCCACGTCTCCCTGCTTGCCGCTGCCTTGCAGCGACACCTGCTGCGCGCTCCTAGGAGAAGAGTGCTGTTCTCTCCCGGGAAAGCGGTGCCTTTTCCCTAGGAAGGCTTGCAGCAAGGCCAGCTTTGGCTTTTGAAGTGGGAGAAAAGGAAGTGGGGAGGTCTGTTCCTTCCTCAAACAAAACCACTTGTGCGGGCCGTGACTTCTCCAGCCTGGCTCGGCCCGTGGTGGTGACGCTTGTGTTTTGCAAACTTCTCGCAGCCCAGCTTTGGGTGGGAAATGATGAGAAGCCCGCTGTTGCTGCTGGCACAAAGCTCGGGAAAGGAACGCAGGTGTCTGCCTGCCCCAGCGCTGGTTTTGCACAGGGGCGCAGCGGTGCAGCACGTCCCACTCCCCGTGCGGCGTTTTGGGGAGCCTCCCTGGCCACGGAGGGAGATGTCAGTACCAGCGCGCTGGGAGGACGTACCCGCGCTTGTCGCAGCCACGAACTGCCGTGGGGTTGGAGAAGTGGGCTGGTTTGCCTGTTTTCTTCCCCGCTAACGCTTTGCTCTCCGTCTCCAGTTGTAGGATTTTGGCGGAGCTGGCCATGATGTTATGGTTCGTGGTCGGCGCCCTCTTCCCAGCGCTGCTCCTGGCTGCGCCGCCCCCCATAAACAAGCTCGCCCTCTTCCCGGACAAGAGCGCTTGGTGCGAGGCGAAGAACATCACCCAGATCGTGGGGCACAGCGGCTGCGAGTCCAAGTCCATCCAGAACAGGTACGGATGCGCCCTCGGCGCCGAGCTGGATGCAGCTGATTTCCATTTGCAGATGGCACCGGAGTGGCTTTGGGGACCGTCACTCGCACAAGAAGGCAGGCACAACGTCCTGCCTCTGCCTGGCTGCCTTCCCTCTGTCTCAGCGGAAGGTCAAATCTCCTTCTGCCTTTGCTGGGAAGAGCGGGCACCTCATCCCTCCTGTTGTCTTTGCAGGGCCTGTCTGGGACAGTGTTTCAGCTACAGCGTCCCCAACACCTTCCCTCAGTCCACAGAGTCCCTGGTTCACTGCGACTCCTGCATGCCGGCCCAGTCCATGTGGGAAATCGTGAGTATCCTGCCTGCTCCACGGTTCTTTCTGCGGGGCCTCGCGCCGGGGCGCTCAGCTCTGCGCCGCCACCACTGCAGGACGAGTCGTTCTCCTTCCCTGAGGTTTCCCCGCTCGTAGTTCCCTTTCAGGTTCCCTTTCAGGTGACTGCACCCTGTCTTGAGATGCCTGGGTGGAAGGGGCTGCTGGAAGCAACGTGACTGCTGTGATGAACGATGCGTTTATCACTCTGTTTGCAGAAGCATCCCCCGTCAGTCCCTGCATTATTCATCCCTGTGCTCATCCCGCCTGCCTGTTCTCTTCACCGCTCCCTTTGTCGCCTCCTCCCACTTGGGAGTTTTTTGCCTTCGCTGGCCAGAAGTGCTTCCCACAGCCCATCTGCCAGTCACCCTCAGACCGCACACTCTCACACCACCGTTGATCCTGGCAGAGCTGTAAACCCTACCTCTGAGGCAAGCCTAGGCACCCGGGGAGCTGGGTTCAGCTCGCTGATTTGCTTTCGACTCAGGCGTTTGGGCAGATGGTTTAGTCCAAACTGTTCGAGACGCTCAGGAACGTGTCTTGTGGGTGGCCTTTGCAGTTACCACTGATATTGCTGTGCTAGTAGCGCCTGGGAGCCCTGCTCCTGGAGCAGAGAAGGCTGAGGGGGATCTCCTCAGTGCTTATCAGTGTCTGAAGGGCGGGTGTCAGGAGGGTGGGACTGGACTCTTCTCAGCGGTGCCCGATGACAGGACAAGGGGCAACGGGCACAAGCTGGAACACGGGAAGTTCCACTGAAATCTGAGGCAAAACCCCTTTGCTGTGCGGGTGCCAGAGCAGCGGCCCAGGCTGCCCAGAGAGGCTGTGGAGTCTCCTTCCCTGGAGCCATTCCCACCCCGCCTGGACGCGGTCCTGTGCCCCTGCTCTGGGGGTGCTGCTCATGCAGGGGCTGGACGGGGGGAGCTCCGGAGGGCCCTGCCAGCCCCCGCCGCTCTGGGATTCTGGGATTCCGCTTGAGCCGGTGCATTTTCCCCCGGTCTTTGCAGCTTGCGACCTTGCATTCCCAGAGAGCTCTTGCCTTGCAGACGGACCGTGGAGGTCTGTCTGTCTGGGCAGCGAGCCATCGCTTCTGGCTTAAAATACCCCAAGTCCTCAGGGCATGGAGCAGGTCAGACCACGTGCGGCAGGCTGGCCGTCCGGGCCTGGAGCCTGCCTGCTCACTCGCTGCGTCCTCGTCCTTCTACCCAGGTGACGCTGGACTGTCCGGGCAACGACGAGATCCCCAGGGTTGACAAGCTGGTGGAGAAGATACTTCACTGTAGCTGCCAGGCTTGCGGGAAGGAGCCGAGCCACGAGGGAACCCTGTTCAACGTCTACCTGAACGCAGAGGAGAACATGCCCGCTGAAGGTCCCAGCCCCCATCACTACACCCACCACCAACAGGAGGTGGAAGAACCTCCTGCCTCCAGCCACCACCATCACGAGGAGGAGGGCGACGAGTGACCTGGCCCTTGCGGACTGTCCTTGCAGCCGGCGGCGCGGGCAGGGGGTGTGTGCGAGGGAGAGGGCCGGGGTTTGGGGAGGGAGGGGGGTGGTGGAGTCTTTCCTGTCTAATAGGTACCCTCACGCTTTGCTCTCCACGGCACCCCGGGCCTGGAGGAACGTTTTGAGGCACGAGCTGAGGGGCAGACGTGGGGCTGGAGCTGCAGGGCAAGAGGGGAGGGCTCGGGGGTTTCTGATACAAAACTACTTGCACATAATAGTAATAATATATTGAGAGGAGCAGGAACCCGGACGAGAGGGTTCGGCTGAGAGCGAGAGCTGAGCTGGGCTCCCCGCGGGCTGTCTGCAGGCCCCTGGACCTGCTGTGGAGCCTTCGCCGAGTCCTTCTGGGTTTTTTATCTTGTAAACGGCTCGTACCTGGGGTGGGGGAAGAAGGGGTGCAGCCTCTCCGCAGTCCCACAGGAGATGCACATCTCTCCTGGGGTGCGCGGGACCGGCGGCACCCCTTCTTCCTCCGATCCGCCCTGCCTGCCGCAGGACCCGTGGGCTCGGCGTGGCCGCGCTGTTCCTCCTGGCACCCACCGGGTCTTCACCCAGCCCCAAGCCCCGTGTATGAGGTAGCTGGCGGGGAGTGCTTTGCCCCAGGATGGATGCGCCTCTGGGGCTGCGTGCCGGAGGCTGCTGGGAGCCGTGGTGCTGAGCGCCCTCGCCTCGCCGGTCCTCGGGGCCACGGCGCAGCTCCCCGGGGACGAGGGAGCTGGGTCGCGCCACGGGCGCTGGGGCTTGGCGCTTCGTGGCCGCAGGGGAAGGCCGAGAGCGGGCTCGTGCCGGGGCGCTCCGGGTGGGAGCCGGCCCCTCTCCCCCCTCTCCCTGCTGCACTTTAACGGTGGTGGAGGGAGAAGGGGGGCGAGTGCCAGGATGCCGAGGTACCTTTGCGGGGGACTGCTCGTGCGGGGCCGCCAAGGCTCGGGGTGGGGGCACGGCCCCGGGCCCCTCCTGCTACCCCTTCCTCTGTTGTATAAAGCTGATTTCTTTGGCGCTGTCCTGACAAGAGCTTCCAGAGCTTGTAATCGATGCCTCCCCCTCCTTTTTACAAGTTGTTGGTTTTTTTTTTTTCCCCCTTAAATAAATTAGTTCTGACTTCCATTTCGCAGTGCTCTGGTGCCTCTCTGGTTTTTGGCAGTGCTGACGGGGGAGAGGCCCTTCTCACCGGGACAGCAGCGCAGGGGGGTACAGGGCACGGGAGAGAGACGGGTCCCGTCAGCTTTCTGCTGCGTTCAGTCTGGGAGGAGGAGGAGAGCCGCTGCGGGGAGAAGCGACCCCAGATGCTCCGCATGTGGGCTGCATGTGGGCGCGGGCAGCTGGCGCCCAGGCGTGCTTGCGCTCGGGGCCCTTGTCGAGGGTGAGGGGCTGTTGGTCCCACTTGTGTGGGAAGTGCGTGGGGTCTCTGCGGGATCGTACGGTCTTCGTCAGCTCTGTTACCGCTAGGTGACACTCTTGATCCAGCGCGTTTCGTGGCAGCCAGATGTTCACGGCCTCCAGGAGTGCCTCTGGAGTGGAGGAAGGCGAGCTTGGACATGGACATGGAGACCCCTTCGTGGGTGAGGAGGGGACCCAAGCGCCTTGGCTGGAAACCCGCGGGCTGTTCCCAAGGGTGTCTGGATCAAGCCTTCCCTCGCAAACCCCCGGTCCCGCGGCTGCCCAGCCTTGGTTGTGCCCTCGGAAGCGCTCAGGCGTCGCTCCCTTGCCTGAGCCCGACCCCGGGGCAGGTCCCCGCTGCTCCCCGAGGGGCAGGAGGCCGTGCCGGGCGGGCGGCCAGCCCTTACTGCCTCCCTCTTTGAGCTCCGGGGGCTCTGCACGAGTTTGGAGGGGGGCTCTCCGGGTGGGGAAGCAGGAGAGGGTTTGCGTTGAGGCAGGAATTGCCACAGCGAAGGGGATGGACCCTGGCAGGGGCGGAGGTGTCCTGTGCATTAAGATCGTGTTTTGAGGCTGCGAAGTGTCTTCCCAAGGAAGGGAGCTTCACCAGAGAGCCAGGAAAAGGTGGAGAAACGCTTGCTGTCGCTGACCACCGTCACGTGGCCCTTCTGTTGGTGTAGAGCGAAAACAGGAGCTGCATTTAGCGGGGGGACTGTTCTGTAAACTCCAGGAGCTGCAGTTCGGGGTGTTGGGAGCGGGATGTCTCCACCTCCTTTCGACACAACCTGAGCGTCAGTGGAGGCAGGCAGCGGAGGGCTGTTCTGCAGATGAAAACACAAATCTTTGACAGGCAGCTAGCCAGGCTCCAGCCAAAGCCTGCCCCAAGGAGCCAGCCCAGACGAAGGGCGGGGAGAGATCCCGAGAGCAGATGTGCACTATTGGAGGCCACTGCGTTAAGCCCTGGCCTGCCTGGATGTCCTCACCGAGGTCTCTCAGCCTTCCCGTTTTACTCACTCCATCTCACCAGCCCTTTTTTTTTTGCCGTGTTGACACTTGGGTGGCTGTTGACAACCTGGTTTTGCTTTCCCCGCCAGCGGTACTGGAGAGCAGAGCTGGTGGAAACCACGATCCCCTGCAGATGTGTCCAGAAACGCAGCGCAGGGGAGAGAGCACAAACGGGCCAGCAGAGCTGCCGGAGCAGGGAAGCTTTTGCAGGGGTAACGGTAGGATTTGGACCTCGTTCTAAGGCAGGTTGTTTTTTCTTTAAACACATTTTGCTTTGATCAATTCAGATTCACTTCCCCAGCAAACACATCCAAACCAAGCGCACGAAACCTCCCACGTACCTACGAGCAGGGGACGCGCTCCTGATCCGATCCCCTTCTCTGCACCAAACGCTCTGGAGATAAACTGGGATGCTGCTAAGGTCGGGGTGCGGCAGGGCTGAGAAGGAAGCATGGCTTAGCACCGTGCCAGGACTTCCTCGCCGAGCACTAGCGTGGACCCAGCTGGGATAAATCTGTGCTGCTGCTGCATCGGTTTATCCTAGCTGGGGAGGGTTTTCTTGCTTGTTCCCAGCGCAGATGGGACGAGGAAGCGAGGGTTTCCTGGTACAAGCGCTTTTCTAAAGGAACCTCCTGCTGCGATCAGAGCCTCGCGTGTGTGCGCGCGGCCCTGGGACGCTGCCAGGACGGCGTGACGCAGAGGTGGCCGGGGAGGTTTGGCCGGGAGCGTCCAAGCAGAGGGTCCTGGGGAAGCAGCGGGAGGGCAGATGCCGTGCGCGAGCTCCCAGGAGAGCTTGGCCTGCTACGAGCGACGGCAGCTTTCGAGTGGCGCGGAGGTGCGGGGGGGCTGCGTCCAGGCCCAGCGGCGAGCCCGGCTTTGCATCTCCCCCGTCCCTCGCTCGCAGGTGGTGTCCAGGCCCGAATTGCCCATTCAGCCACTAGGAAAAGCACGACAAAGTTGTTGAAAACGTGATTATTAAAGTAGATCTCGGTAAAGAGACAAATTTCTGTTCCGGGGCGGGCAGCTGGGCAGCCCCGCAGGGGGATGGGGCTGGTGGGGCGGCGAGCGCAGCCGGTGCTCGCCCACACATCTGCAGCAGCACCTTCCCCGGGGAAGCGTGTTAACAAAAGCTTTGGCAGCAGCGCGGGGAGGGAAGGGCAAAGCCTGGCCCTGTGACCGCAGGGGCAGGCACCAGGAGCGCAGCGGCGAGGCGCGCACGGCTCCGCTTTGTGCCCGGCTCGGAGCCCTCGGCCCTGCTCTCCCCTGGACAGCAATTGCAGCCATTTTGTCAGCTGGGTAATTAAAGAACCCGAATGAGTCCCTGACGAGCACCCCGGGGTATTGGCCCTGAAGCGTGGAGGTGGCAGCACGGGACACCTGACAGCACTTAGAGATTCGGACGTGTCTCCTGAGCTAGGAGGGATGAAGAAGCCAGCAGGACCCGCTAGGTCCTCTGACATGGCACCTCCCGCTTGCCAAAGGGCAAGTTGCCGCCGTTCCATCGCGGTTGCCCCAGTGAAGGCAGGGACCGGGCTGTGCCGAGGCCGGCCGGGTAACCCCGGAGCAGAGGGGCAGGACCGCTGGCTGCCCCGGCGCGGGGGCAGCCTTTTCCCTTGGCTCCCGCTCACACCCTCCATCCCTGGCTACAGATTGCTGGAGAATCAGCCAGCCAGTCCTTTCCATGCCTCCGGCTGCTTTCTGAGCAGGCAGCTGTGGGCTGTTGCGTGCAGGGTTTGTTGCTTTTTATTCAGCTTTGCAAAATTTTGCTTTTTATCCACTGGCGTGGAGGACGGAGCCTGGTGCGGCGCTGCCGGCTGGGCTTAGCCGCAGGCTTGCCGGCCCGTGGGTCGCTGCCCGCCGGCTCCAGGGTCGCCGGCGTTGGCAGAGGGGAGGCAGAGCGCGGTGCTGGCGGCCTCTTTAAGGCAGAAAAGGGAACTCTCTGGCTGCCACTTTGTGGAGTTTCGACCAGATCCCTGTTTTCATTAGCATTTCATTTCATCTCCTCCTCTCTCCCCCCCCCCAGCCCCACCTCCTCCGGATCAGCATTTCTGCATCCTTCTCTGTGCATCGCAGAGCAGCAGGTAAAACTCTGGCTGGCACCTGCACACACACGCACCCACCCTCACACACACGCACCCCGACGCACCTCTGCCGGGGGAGAGGCACCTTCCCACGCTCCTGCGTGTTCCATCTTCCTCCTCCTCGTGGGCGAGTTTGGCTGGGAGCATCCCCGCGCTCGCCTCAGGGCTGCTCTGCCTCGCCTTGCTGTCTCTGGCTGCAGCGGCAGCACAGCTCAGGCACGGAGCTGCTCGGTGGGGCCCTGCTGCCCCAGGGGACAGAGCGCCCCCAGCATCTGCAGCATCCTGGGATCCAGAGTATCCAGCACCAAGGAGTCCTGGGTGCAGAGCACCCCCGGCATCTGGAGCATCCTGGGATCCAGAGCATCCCCGGTGTCTGAAGTATTCCGGAGTCCAGAGCATCCCAGCATCGAGAGCATCCTGAGCATCCCGCGGTCCAGTTTATTCCCTGGTTCAGCACGTCCAGAGCATCCCCGGCATCTCGAGCATCGCGGTGTCCGGAGCATCCCCAGCATCCAGAAGCTGCGTCCAGGGACATCCCAGCACAGGGGTGTTTGCAGGGACAAGGAAATGCCTGGCTGTGAGTAACGGGGAGGGGAACCTTGCTGCTGCTGATCGGCTCCTGGGAATGTCACTCTGCCCTGGTTGCCAGTGAAGAGGGAGAGCGGGGGGAGAGAGGGAGAGGAGGAGGAGGAGAGGAGAAAGGACGGACACAGAGCAGGGAGAGATGGTGCTTCTCCCCCTGGAGCCCCGGCGATGATCACCTAGCGCAGGTCACAGCGGAGAAGGTCCCCCCAGCTCCGGAGCCAGCCCCGCCGCCCGGCTCCTCATGGAGGGCGATGTGGGGGCCCCCAATGCCAGCGTGCTGGGGGAGCGCTCGCTGCTGGTGGGGAGCAGCTGGGTGGCCGCTTTCCTCTGCTTCATCATCCTGCTGACCACGGCGGGGAACTTCCTCCTCATCCTCCTCATCGTCACCCAGCGCTCCCTCCGCAACACTTCCAACTACTTCCTGGTGTCCCTCTTCATGTCCGACCTGATGGTGGGGCTGGTGGTGATGCCCCCGGCCATGCTCAACCAGCTCTACGGCCGCTGGGTGCTGCGGGGCGACTTCTGCTCCCTCTGGTACTCCTTCGACGTCATGTGCTGCAGCGCCTCCATCCTCAACCTCTGCGTCATCAGCCTGGACCGCTACCTGCTCATCATCTCCCCCCTCAAATACAAGCTGCGGATGACCTCCTGCAGAGCCCTCTGGCTCATCCTGGCCACCTGGACCTTGGCTGCGCTGGCCTCCTTCCTGCCCATCAAGATGGGCTGGCACGAGCTCGAGTTCGAGGTCCGGTCCCCAAACGTCACCTCCCGGGGGGACGAGGACCAGTGCCGGCTGCTGGTCAGCTTGCCCTACGCCTTGGTGGCCTCCTGCCTGACTTTCTTCCTCCCGTCCGCCGCCATCTCCTTCACCTACTGCCGCATCCTCCTGGCAGCCCGCAAGCAAGCGGTGCAGGTGGCGTCCTTCGCCTCCAACGTGGCCAGCGCTGCCGCCGATGAGACCACGCCGCAGGTAAGGTGGCCGCAGGGGCGCGGGTTGGGTGCCTGGGGTGCTCCTGCTGTCGGGACGGACTCGGGGCCGGAGCCGGCGAAGGGCTTTGGCAACCAGACCGCAGGGAGGGAGGTTTTGGGTAACATCCACCGCTGCGATGGGAGGACGGCTGCTCCGCGGTGTCCTTGGAGGTGCCCCGTGCCGTGTCCTGGCGACGGTGTGCTTTTCGGCTGCTCAGGAGCACAGAAACAGCATGAGCAGAAGCAGAGAAATAAATTAAGCTATAGGCGAAAATGCTCAGCGGCGCAAAATAAATGTAGTTTCGCCCCCCTCTTGGCTGGCGTCATCCCAGAGGGTTTTAATCTTATCTGACTTTCCACTCATAAATCTTGGCCATGGTGGGTGTGAGACATATGGGGGAGAGGGAGTTTAAATAATAGCAAAACCCGAATTCTGGAGAGCACCTCATTTGGAAGAGCCAGCTTCTCTTTTTTGTTACCTGGTCGATACTGGGAACCCCAAAGAACCTCCGCCCTCGACTGCTGGTTCAACCAGAGGGTGTGGGTTTGTAACCAAAACGTGGCTGCGCTCGTTTGTATTTCTCTGGGAGAAGGTAATCGCCACTAAATCTAACAGCTTTAGTTCCCTGTACTAGGCTTTATCGACCTCGTATCCTACAGGGAAACAACAAACTTAATTGCCTTTAAATGCCTTGATTTAGTTTGTTCTCTCTCTTCTAAGAAAGGAGCCAGGACTCCCTGACCCGGCCAGCTCTCCCGCACGTGGTAAGACGCACCAGACTTTCCAAAGGCAAATAAGAATCAAAGAACGAACAGGCGATATCATAGAATGTTTCATTTCCCCCTCGCCCAGATGCCGGGGTTTTGGACTCTACAAACACAACCTGCCGCAACCCGCGCAGGGAACCAGGGGTTGCTCAGGTGCTTTGCTCTGCCGCGGAAATCCGATGTCCACCCGCCGTGTCTCAGCAGAGACAAGTGGCCCGGCAGATCCCCACAAGCCCCGAATCAGCCCAGCGTGAGCCGAAAATGAGGCGTCAGCCAGGGAACCCTCGAGTTTCATCTTTTTAACTGGATTTTTGCTCTCTTTTTGGGCGGGAAGCTGAGTGGCAACGGGGCCTCACTTAATTACGGCAGAGGGCTGAGATAATAGATTGCAAGAGCGGAGAGGGGACTGAGCTAGTGATGGTGTTCGTAGGCTGAAATGTTCGACATCCTGCTTTTAAAAATATAATGTTTCCTGCTCTAATCAGCAGCTAGAGCCGCGTCTTTAGGGCATGCTTTATCCCCACCAAAACATTGACTAAGTTGGATTTTTCTATAAAAGAAGCGTCTTAATGAGAAAGCCTCTATTTTACAGTTAAAATAACCCCAACTCTCAACATTGCGGGTTTCTATTGCTTCCTCTTCCTGATTTACGGTTCGGGGACCGCGGTGCGTGCCATCCGCCTGCCCCTTGCGAGAAGGGAAATAACGGCGGGGTCTTTTGTGGGATTTGCAGCACCAAACGCCGCTTTTCTCGGGCGGGAGGCTGGCGCCGGTGCCAGTGGCTCCGTCCCGGGGAGAAGCGCTCCCTCACCGCCCCGTCCCCCGCTGCAGGTTCCCCGCGCCCCGAGCCAGCCCGCGGCCGGCAGCGAGAGCAGGAGGTTCGCCAACAAGCACAGCAAGAAGGCGCTGAAGGCCAGCCTGACGCTGGGCATCCTCCTGGGCATGTTCTTCGTGGCTTGGCTCCCCTTCTTCGTCACCAACGTGACGCAGGTAAGCACCTGTGGGGGTTTTTCTGTCGGGTTTTCAAAAGCTTTTCCCGTTGAATCCAGCTGGGTCGGGTCTCAGATGCCTGCAGGTCTTTCTGGAAAGCCTCTGGGACCAAAGGTGCAATTTCCCCAGGGAGCAACGGCAAGGAAAAACCCTTCGAAAATGTTTTGGAGGGTTCTGTTGAAAGGAAAACATTGGCATGCCTGGGAAACCACTCTGGATCGGGGCTGAGGTGGGAGACGCCGCTAACCCTTGCCGTGTCCCCCCACCAGGCAGTCTGCGGCTGCGTCCCGGCTGGCTTCTTCGACGTGCTCACCTGGCTCGGGTACTGCAACAGCACCATGAACCCCATCATCTACCCGCTCTTCATGAGGGACTTCAAGAGGGCCATGGGCAAGTACCTGCCCTGCTGCCGGCGCTCGGGGGAGCCCCGTCCCAGCGCCATCTCCCTCTCCATGAGGAACTCCAACAGCGGACCCCGCGCCGCCACCTCCCTCAAGAACGTCCTCACTTTGCAGGCTGAGACCGACTCAGTTGACTCCGGGGCGCTGGGGAACGAACACGGCCCGCTGCCGGCCGCCGACGGCCCCCTGGCTCTCCCAGGCCCCGGTGCCCGCTTGGTCAACCTTTTCGCCGTGGAGCCCGCAGAGGCGGAGCTGCAGCGCAAGCAGCTCAGCACCCCCGTGGCCTGAGCGAGGGCGTCCGTGGGGCTACGGCCTGGGGGAGATGCTGACGGGGGTGTTACGGACCTCTGCGTGCTGGGAAGGATCCCTCAGCACAGTGCAAACTCTCCGGAGGGCCGATTTGCCACACGACGTCTCCCTGCCCATGCGTTGCTGCTCGATGCCCTCTTCCAACACCATGTGCATCTCCCCGGAGAAGACGTCGTCACCGACCACTTCTGCGGGTAGGTTTAAACAGTGCAAAGCCACGTTTTACTGCTGAATTAATCTGCCTTGTTTCTCTCTCTTTCCATCACTCCTTTGCTCACCATCATCAATCCCTCACCCTTCTCCGAGAGCTGCTTCTCGTGGCCTTTCTCATCTCCGGTTACTCTGAGCCTCGGACTCCAGACCCTTCCGCCAGCCTTTGTCTGCCTAAACTTACACCAAGGCTTGGCTGTCAGCTCCCACTCGCACAGCTCAGCAGATCACCTCTATCTCACCAACTGCACCCTGAGGACCGGTGGAAACCACATCCCGTGACTCACGGACGAGAGCTTTGGGGCTGCTTCAGTCCACAAAACATCACGTCTTCTTGGAGTTTAATTTCCTCGCCTGAATTGGGCTGTATCTGTCTCAGTTTCCTGCGAAAGCGGCGAGTTGCAACCCAGTGAAACCATCGTGTTTAATCACGAACAGCCGGCACTACGGGGGATTAAATTTGGTGCAAAATGTTCAGCGCTGCTCTTTGGATATTCAGCAAGGGTGTGGGTGTTCACCTTGTTTGTGGCTCTGTGGGTATCCTGACAGTAGTAAGTGACGGAATAAGCTTCCCTTTAGATTTCATCCTACAGCTTCCTATTTTTGGCATATGACCATCACACTTTGCTCTGACAATCTGTCAATTTTTAGATGATGCAATTAGAAAATATACCTTTTTTTCCCCCCTTCAAATTAAGAATCTAAACGAATATTGTCTTTTACATGACAGTGCCAGCCCACCCCCNCCCCCCACCTCCTCATAGCCATCAGCAGAGAGAATAGTGAGTAATATGCTAACTGGGCACTTAAATAAAATAAAACCACAAATGCTTTTAGCGAATTCTTCCTGAAGTGCCTTTCAGCTGCAGAGAGGGGTGCTGCCGGTTGCATCGCCCTCCCTGGGCGCGCGCCCCGCAAGCCTCGCTGCCTGTTTGCCAGCTCACGCTGATGCGTTTGGTCGTGCTACTAAAGCTCGCGGTTCCACAAATGACTACCAAACATCCTGAGGGCACGGGATGCTGGACGAAGCAGCCACACGCCAAGCAAGACTCATTTCGTTTTCTTTCCACGTTGCCCACGTATGTTCCAGAGCTGAACGAGTGTTTTTATGACTAACTTGACATTTATTTGCTACAGATCCCCTCGCAGCCGACTGCTGGCCCAGCGGTCAGTGATAAATAACCGCAACAAGCGGAGGGCTGAGCACGGGTTCAAACATCAGACTGGTTAAGACATTTTTGCCACATCTGTGGAGAGATAAGTTGGGTCTGGTAGCAAGCAGAAAGATAAATATGTACATCTTTCCACAAATGGCTTTATATAAAAACATACTTTGACTACAACTCTGGTTAAAAAGGAGTAGAAAAATACAGGATGAACTCCGAAAGTCCATTAGATAACCACGCCAGCAGACAGAGGCTTCAGGGAGGCGGACAAAGACAGGCCGCTTCAAGCCAAATGCTCAAAAGCAATAAATCACTATTCCCTCATCAAGCCAAGTCTTCATAATAAGGTCTTTGCTGGTGGACAAATCCCCTGATGCGGGAGAGAAATCATATGGAAACCCAGCGGCACTAATGCCGACCGGCGGAACGGGCCCCTCGCTGCGGGATCCCACAGCCTGTCTCAGCGACGTCTCCCGTGGTTCTGCAGCGAGGCGCCGCTCCAGAACCAGAGCCAAGCAGGCCAGAGCCCCCCACGGCGGAAGGAGCTGGGGAGAGGAAAAGTGGGGCACCGTACCCAAAGCTGCTGTGTGTTGCCGGGTTCTGCTGCCGCCCCCAGAAACAGCCGCGTTTCCAACTTCGTGAGGAATAATCTGCGGGTAAGGTTTGCAGAAAGCTGGGGAAAGAAAGGAGAGGTGGTTATTAAACTACGTGCTGGCACGGGGAGGGAGGAGGAGGACTCCGTGTGAACCGCAATCGGAAGCCGCAATCGAGCTATTTCCCCTCTCGTGAGCCAACGAGACCTCCCAGACCCAGGTGCAGGAAGACATTTATACCAACCCGCGCTGGCCTTAAAGCAGAGTAACACAGAGCTCTTCTCAGAAGGGGGCTTATCCTCCTGCCGTGTTCCTGCTGGATCGCGTTTTCTTGGGCTGAGCAGCAAAATAGGCCAGAAAAGGACCTTTTATGGCAGATGCGGGTCTGTCCCATATGGTTTTGGAGGCCTCTGCATGGCAGGGGATGTAAAGCAGGGTCCCCCCCTCTGGTTTGAGTCTGAGGGTGAAGAGAGTGGGTGCCAATTCGCAGAAATCAAACAGATTCCTGCTTATCCTGTGCCAAGCACTGGCTTTATTCTAATTAAAAATACAGCTAGAGGGGGCTTTTAAGGCTGGAGATGTGCGTGGGGGACAAAACGAAAAGTCTCTGTGGGTTGCTGGCTTGCAAAGCCTGGCAGGAAGTTTCACAAAGTAATAAATCATAAAAAGCCCACTCTGTTTCTTCTGCTGTCTTTCACCTAGGGACTCAAAGCATGTTTCTAATCGTAATGAGGCCTCGAACACTCATCATCCTCAGCTTGCAGATAGGGAAACAGTCGTCTTGATTGGAAAGTGCCCAAGCCCTGGCAGCAAACCAGCAGCAGAAGGAGAAGGAAGCCAGGTACGCTGAGCCTTTCCCCTGCCCGGCTAGCAGAGCCGAAGCGCGGGCGCTGAGACGTACGGAGCTGGGCAGCCAGAGCCTGCAACGCACCTGCTCATGTGAAAACCAAAAACCAAATCGACTGCTGGTGGAAAAATGTTTTTTAATTTCCCAGTGTCGAGGCCCTCTCCACGATATGCTTAAAAATACCCACAGAGCCACCTGCTTTCCCAGGAGTTATATAGCAGAGATGCAGTCCCTAATGGTGACAGCTGCTTCCCTTGAGGATAAACCCAGTTTGTGCGAGGAGGGAAGTGCCGTCGCTTCCTGAGGAGCAATACTGATTCAGGCGGGAATCGGCCCTCTCTTGTCCGTGGGAGATGCCGTGGGTGGCTGCTCTGAAAGCTTTGATCCAGTGACATGCCGGTGCCACGTTCCAGGCTCTCAGGAGGGTCTGAAAACTGCAGCTACAGCTCTGCCAGCTTGACCAATACTCCTTTGGGAGTCCCAGTGCAACGGACGGTGCTTTGAAAGCGGTTTTAGTGCTGGCTGAGCATCTCTGCCCAACACAGAGAGTTCTAATTTGCTCCCTCGCCTGCTGCCTGTTTCTTGCTGTCCCTGCTGTTTGAACAGTCTGGGCAGGGGAGCGAGGCTTCTCCCGAGAGGCAGCTGGGGGAGTCTGGGTGGTGAGCAAGGCCAGTTGGGAGAGCCTCACCGCCAACCGCATCCTCCTCTCGCATGGCGTTTTCCTCTTCCCCAGTCTCGCTGCCTGCTGCCTGCTGTGATTTCTTGGCTAGAGGGGAGAAAAGGCTGCTGCCGCCCTTCTCTTCCTGCCGACAGTCCTTGGTTTTAATGCCCACAGCTTTTAGGATCGTGTCCATTTGCTTCATGTAGTCCAGGTGGCCGTTCACCTGCAAGCACCAACAAAAGTCCTGTTAGTGGGGAAGCTCTGGGAACCCAGCTCGGCCAAGTCCTTCATCTCAAAAGCCACCGCTGCCATGAGAGTTGGTTTTCGCTCTGAAACGCTGAAAGAAGGAGGTCTGAAAAACACAGTTGTCCCTTGAATAACCTGAACTGGCCGCACCCTTTGTGGCACACGCTGCTGTCAGATTACTTGTCCTCTAAGATGTGTATGATTAAATGCTTGGACATTGCCCAGTTACAAAACCCCAGATTCTGGGTGCCGCGAGGGTGAGAGAGGAGGTGACCTGCCATGGTGAGAGACGCCCAGGTAGGAGACAAGTTGTCTTAGTTCAACTCCCTGTTCTCTGCTAAATCATGTGTCCTCCCTGTGCCTTAGCTCCTTTGTGAAAGCAAAGATTATCTTAATTAAATTAGGTTATAGTCATTAAATCTCACAACAGCTACCACGTGTGTTAAGGTTCTTGGCTGGAAGGTGCACTGATCTGTCCCACACCATATAAAACTGGGAGCCCGAGAGTTATGGGTTCATAAACCGAATTAAAGTCAATAATACGTGCAAAACCCCACACATTTTTATTGTAAGGTGATTTCCATGGCAAGATAAACCCTTCTGAGATAGATGTTGGAACGCACTCTTCCAGTCAGGGCACAGGAGGGAGAGCAAACCTCCTCTGCAGGTTATTGTTGTCATACGCTAAAGGCTACCTGGCTGGAAAGGCAGAATCTGCCTCCTCTGTTTCAGGTGTGCTGTGCGAGTGGAGGGTTCAAAGTAACGACAGCCAAGATCCTACTAGAGACCAGCCTTCGGGTCTCCTCTGCTGTTGTACTCACAGCCAAAGCGGGAGGAAGCGCTTGCGAGCGCAAGGTGGATTTATAGGGGTTTTTCTGTGGAGAGGGAAGTGAGGTCGGGCTGAGTTGAGGCTGTTTCGATGGTACACTCACCAGCTGGCCTGTAGATTTCAGCAAAGATTAAGGGGTATGATTTGCATCCTAAGCTATTTTAGCATCTTTGGTAAATTCTATTTCCAACAGTTTAAATCCTTCCTGACCTAGCCAGAAAGCTGTCTCAGGCAACACCGCCTCTTATTTTCCCAGCTCTTGCTGGTAATGAGGGAATTTCCGCAGCAGGGAATACCCGACACCACAGTCCCAGGTTTCCTGCCTCCGAGCCATGTGCACGAGCACCCCAGGAAGGGGCTGCCTGCTTGTACGAGACGGTAAGAGCCCTTTGCAGAGCTCTGCAAATAAACCCAGCCGTGGATCCTCTGCTCACCTCCTTTCCCGCACAGGCACAATACAAACCTCCTAGCTGTTCGCGTGAAGCAGCTTTTGAGTAGTAACATTTGGATGCACTTAGGACTTGGAGCAAAATGAAGGATTTAATCAGCACGTTAGTAATGCAATATGCGACTTTCATCAGTCCAGATGGTTCAACAGGCTCTTGATGTTTTGAACAGATTAGTTAATTAAAATAACCATTGAAGGACTAAGGGACTGGCTGTTAAGACGTGTACATTGTTCTCTGAAAAAGTATGAACCTTTTACTACTCAGTAGAGGGGCTTGGTGCCAGAGAAAGAAGTGAGCACAGCGTTGGACAAGGTGGAGAGAAGCAAGAAGGAAATGGACTTACTGGGAGGGGTTGCTGAAGTCTCTTGGTTTGCTGTGTTCTGAAACCTCTACAGTCATCACAACCTGCCTGCCCTGGTCAGCGCTCGGGGATTTCTCAGCCTGTTACGTTAACTAGTCCTTAGTCAGAGACAACCAATTTCCTCTGCCACCCTGAGGCCTAGATTTTCATAACTCCTCAGTATCCAGCAGCTTCCACTGAAACAATGGGGAATTCCTCTTCCCTGAGCACCACAATCACTGAGAGATGCTGGGTATGAGCAATTCGGAAGAGCTGAGCCGTTCCTCACGCAGCTAGAAGAGAAGCTGAGACCTCCTGAAAGTCTGTCCCTTACTGCAGGTCTGCTAAGACCACTGAACCTCTTCAAGGGAAACTCACTGCTCAGTGTTTCCAGGATAGCCCAGGGGAGGATTCCGTAAAGCCAGACCAGTGCAAGCCCCGAGAGGCCTCAGAGGAGGTAGGACTCCTTCTCTGCTATACTGTGACATTAAGTGCTGAGCCATCAGCAAAAGAACAGCGAACAAATTGCCTCGCCACTTTAAAGCTGTGAAGCCACCCTGGTGGGAAAATTCAGCAATTCCATCTCTCAAAAGCCTGTTTTCATCCGCAATCAAAAAGCTGAATTCCTCCACTGGGTAGGCCGTGCTGGAGAAGGGATGGGAACATCTACAGCATTGTAAGGGACCATAAAAACTTTAAAGGGAAATAAACAATTGTTTGAATATTTGTCAGAACAAAATGCAGGACAAATTTCAGAATAAATGGAATAGAAAAGTGTTCTTGTAACCAAAGCAAATAATATTTATGCTTGGTATAAGGAAATGAAAGCAGTGGGGTAGGTTCCTCAGTGTGCTTAGGTGACTTCTCCCCTGTTTTATCTGATTTTATGGTTGCTTTGACTCATTGGAAAACACAAGTCAGCTGCCTGTATCACTAGTTCTGCTGCAGGGCTACAGCGCCGCACAGGAAGATCTCCAGAGGACTAGAGGTGATAGCATTGTTCAGGTGGATCGATCCGTCAACTGAAAGGAGCCGTCAGTTCAGTAAGTTTGGAAAGGTTTTCAAGTTCAAATCCACCCAAACGTGTCAAAAATGTCACTGAGCATAATCAGCTGCGTCTATTAAATTCAATGGAAGTCTTTTTATTTGGTACAATAAGTGCCTCTGGTTACGGTGTCATAAAAACACAGTTCAGTTTATGGGAGCTTTGAAAAGAAATAATGCCACCCCTGGGCCTGCAGCCAGCCCGCTGGCGGTGGCTGTACCAAGGCAAGCTGTGAGCTCTGCAGCACAGATACTGCTCTCCGTATTGATGACAGCCGTTCTAGGTGGAGAGGGGCAGGGGACAGAGATCAGCGTGTCTGAGAAGAGATGATAATGGAATCAATTTGCAGTTACCACGCAGCGCTCTCCATTAGCGGTAAGCTGGTGCAATCTCCACGGCTCCACTCAACTGCCTTTGCGGTTGGTTTTCCCCAGTGTTGCAAAAGAACAGATCAAGCACCAGCACGGGATCCACCCAGCTCCTTAGGACAGAGGAATAATCCTGACTTCTCTCAGGTTATGAGCTGGAGGAACGCGAGGTGTACCCCAGAGCCCTGAGGGGATGCCTGGGGAGCCTGCCACGTGGCGACAGAGAAAGGACCTGGGAGAAAGGGGATACCACATACGGTCCCGGCTCTGCCGCGGACTCACATGAGCACAGGCAAGACCCCTACTCCATCACAACACTGGGTATCACAGTGACATTACTCTGCTCGATGTGGCAGAAGAAGTTGCCAACTCCAGAGCCAACTGTCCAGTTTCCTTCAATCCTGTCCAGTTCCCTTCAAGAAGAGCTCCTCCACCTGCTCCAAAGCCCGGCACAGCTCGCAAAGCTGTTTGCTTCGCAGGGCTGCGTAATTTGCAAGAGCTCACCTGAAAGTCCCTTGGCCTCTCTGCTACCTGCAGGGAGAAATAAAGGACAGAGCAGCTGGGCTGTGCCTTCCTCCTGCTCTCCTTGACCAAACAGCCTATGGATTCACGGAGGATTACTGAGGAGCAAGGGAGGCATGCAGCGCAAGCGGAGGGTGGGCAGGTACCCTCTGCAAGTCACAGGAGCGTGGGTCATTAACACCGCTGAGAATTTCACCTCTTTGATTTGTTTTGAGCCCATCACGTCCAAAGAGCAACTTTATCACGCAGGAAAAAGATACCTTCAGGTTTAAATGTCTCTCCAGCGTCTTCGTTATTTCAGCAGGAGCAGTAATGACCACCTTGGAAGGCATCACAGTTGCAGGATTCCCTTTTGACAAATACTGTTTTAATAGAAAATGGTATTTCGTGGGGGGTGAAAAGAGGTAATAGAGTGAGCTGCAGTTCCTGAAGCTTGGATAATAATCACACTTCACTTTTCAGCAGCCCCTTCTTCCCGCTGGTGTGTCAGACACTTTGTGTACACACATAATGAAATGCAAACTGCCTCCGGGTGGCATATCTCAATAGAGCCAGCTCAGCAGCTTTTGTTATTGCCAGTTCGGCTCTCAGGTTTACTCTGTTTCCAAAAGCAGCGGTGAATTTGTCGTTCAGCAGGAGAACCGGAGCGCAACCCTGCGCTCTGAAATAAACTGCCAGCCAGTTTGGGGATAGCGTTGGTAAAGAAGGGAAGAAACTCAAATGCCGCTGTTGCTTTCCAAAAAAATCGTCAGTTCTGGATATTGCCTCCAAACCCGCAGCCCTCCTCTTCCAGATGGCGGCAAAGACTGATTGATGAGAGGACTCCCAGGCTGTGCCAGGTTATCACTCAAAATGCAGTCACCTCTGCCAAGCTGGCAGGCTCCTCTGGGCAGAGTTATACCCACATGTCAGCGTAAGCCTTCATTCAGAATGCTGGCTACGTCTTGCATGATAGAGGGCATTCAGCCTGGCAGAAAATGTCCTGTTTTCCACAGTTTTCTGGAAGCTTACGGCAAAGACCAAACGCTGCTCGGGCAGGAGAATGTGGCTGGACCTGGCAGAGGCCAGTGGCAGAGCAGATTCCCATAGTGAGAACCAGAAGAACATTGAATGAACCTTGAAAGAGGCTGTGGCTGAATTAAGTTAAAATAGGAATTAAATTCTTCTGTTTGGGTTCTTAGGAAATGACGTTTTCCAAAAGGGAGGACAGCGATCATGTCCACTAATTCAGAAGCTGGAATTTAAATGGATTTATTTAAAAATGTGAATTTGGCATCTGCGGCAAGTCCCCCCTTGCACTATAGGTATATCCTGAGCGTTAGCGGTCCTGGCTTCCAGCAGAGGAGAACCTAATAAAAATATATTTGAAGAAAACTTTATAGAGCTGAATTTTTTTGAAAATACTGTCAATGTCATCTGCATTATTCCTCTTTAATGTTCCTATCTCTGCTCTGAAAAATGGAGGGAATAAAGATTGGAGCATGATTCAGCTGAAGCGAATAGGCATTGCTTCTAAATCATCCCTTTGCACAATTACAATTCTTGTGAATAAACACTCAATTCTTATTTTTCTTCTCGCTTAAAAACCTAACTTGACCGGTAAAAGTTCTCCTTTAATTACAGTGGCGTTTCTTGAGCAAGGCTGTAATTTTTACATGCAATCATCTTTCAGCCACAACTTATTGATCGAGCCGTTCTCGCCTCTGGGACGATCACTGCGGGGCGTTACCCTCAGACAGCACTCGGGCCAACTTCGCACCAACGCGGTTACTTTTTCCAAGGACTTTTGCCATCAAACTTTGATACGTTTCATGGGAACATGTCGATGCTGAAAATTCTGAGTAAACACTGGATTTTTCCTGGAGTCATTCACTGCTGAAAAACTGCGCCAGCTTTACTCTCGATTTCCCGCCACCAGTTCCACGAGGGCTGTCTGATGGAGAGGAGTAAAATACAGAATGTAACAAGAAAACGGGAAGTAAATGGAGGAAATAAGTTTTGGAAGTCTGAAGCCCGAAGGGGGCGAGATGGAGAGCAGCTGTACATCAGCGATGACGGGCAGGATGAAGTCAGGAAGAGGGAGCTTCATAAATTCTGGATTAATAAGAAAGCCCTTGAAAGAGTTGCGAGGGGAAGGTGCCTTCACCAACGTCCTTCTGCTGACAGGAGGACCAACGTCCTTCTGCACACCCAGCCAGCCAGCTGAAGGCAACAGCTGCTTCCATGAATTTTTCAGCTGTTTGCGGAGCTGCTGTTGACTATGTTTTTGCTGATGCTCTTACTGACAACTGCCAGGAGTGGAATCGGTTCTTTTCTTTAGCTATTAGTTGGTGCCTGAACACTCAAGACTCTTTCCAGCTACTCCAAAGATGCAAAGCACACCAATCGCTTTTAAGGTGGCTATAATCAAATACTTATTTTTCGGTGCTAATCCAAGTGGAAATTATTTAAATTAGATGGCATAAAGAATGTTTTAAAAGGCCCAGCATAAACTGTGCATATAATTATTGCCAGGGAATAATCTGAACATAATCTCTCGGGCTTCAGAGGAAAAGAGATCCCTAAAAATAAAGACTGGATCGATATACCAAACCGACTGTTCCTAAAAATAGCTGGGGGGACCCAGATAACTGACATAATAAACTACAGCAGTCCACTAGTGATCCAAAATATCCACTGTATTGATCAAGCCAGGACTGTGGAGAATTTTTCAAGAGTCCAGATGAAAACCCTGAGATGAGATTCAGCCTCCATAATCAGGATGATACAACAGGACCTGCCTGCAGCAGAGGACGACTCCTCTGTAACACCCAAAGGGACTGATCACCCTTCCTCTCCCCGTCTCGCTCTGGGAACAAACCAGATTTGGCAGCTGAAACATTACCATCTTTGTGGCTTGCAAACCAGCTTCTCAGCTCAACACCATGAAACAAGATCACTTTTGGTTAACTGCAGGAGTTTTTGCCATCTTTGGGGACAATGACCTGTTCTCAGCTTCTTCATCCCTTAATCTCCTTTATAAATCGATGGTAATAATGTATGTGGATAAGAAGTCCTGGGCATTTGGGAAGTTTCAACAGCTTTGGAGTAGTGCAGCATCTCTCCTTAGCAATGCCATCTCCTACAAACCCATCACACCAGGATCTGCAGCAAGTTTAAGACCTTACCTTACCCTGGTGTCACTGCGGTGGCAGGCAGTGATAAGCTTCATGGTATTTCAGCTGCACTCAGCTAGTATCAGTAACACAGGCTGTTGTAACGGCAAGATCTCAAACACATGAGCTGAAACTGTGCTACAGGAGAACGCCTCACGTACACAGTGTGTCAGCTCAGTCAGTCTTCCCCTTGATTAACACTTCTAATTAGATGTTGCAAGTGAATTTTCTTTCCATGTTAGCTGAAGAGGTTAGAAACAAAGCTCAAAACTGAACACAAAAATTATACAGAATTAGCGTTCGTGTTCTAACATAAGACAGGAAACAGAAAGCTAAATTCTCTGTCCTTAATTCACCTTATCGTGCTTTGTGTAGCCACTCTTGCAGAACCAAACATTATTAGCACTACTTAGGAAAAACTCCTACCGCTTTTGCTGGCAGTTTTGCTTGAGGCAGGTCTGTGTGATCGTGATAGCTGCTGCAAAGTCAACAGCTACAAACCTGTTCACTGCAAACCTGTCAAGAACGGAGTCTGCACTGTCTGGCTTTGCAAGAACAGTCCTGTTTTCAAATGCAAGTCGCTCTAATGTGTAAAGCGTAAAGGAAAAACTGCAAAAGGTGGGAAGTGATGCAAATTGTTACGCTTCATGGGAGAAAGATGTAATGGTATAAAAACTGCTGGTTACTCAAATGGAATAGCAAATTTCCTATGTTGAGTTGTATCAGATGTAAACATAAACTACCTGTGAGTCTTTCTAAAACGTGGCACTTGGTAAACTCAGCTTTTCTGAAGGAGAGGGGTGCAGCCCCAGAAATTCAGCTTTGCCCAGGGTAGTTGGGGTGTCCGAACATTGTACGCACTCGAACAGATGTTGTGGAAACCCACTGTGAAACGATATACACGCGTTCCAGGCACAGGGGAGGAAATGGGAAAATTACTTCTATAAATCTGCAGGAAGGCCACGCTGTTACGGCACCATGCTGCTTCTGAGTGGCAGTGTGTTTGTGAATTTTGGCACCAGACTTACAAAATAAAGGCTCAAGGAGTGCTATAAAATAGTTCTCTCTCCCTTTTAGAAGCAGCTAAATATCCCCAGCCTCCCAAAGAGTACATCAGGACCAAGCCATACATCTGTGTTGAAGCAAGGAGGGACACCAGCCTTTGAGTTTTTGTCTGCCGCAGCGCAAAAAACAAACTGCAAGTTATTAATGGCTCCATTTGCACTTTTTTGGAAAAGCTTTTTCAGTTTCTTCCTCTGTTCTAACATATTGACATTGCCAGCATCCTCTGCTTGGATCCCAAAGGGAAACATGTATTTAATAAGTATTTAATGTGTGATTCTTGGAACTCCAAAATCAACAGCAAGAAGGACCACAGAAAACTAAGCCACTGATGACTCCAGGGTTGCAGGGACATACGAAAAGGAAGAAATCATCCCTGTGACCTTATAGCCTAGCCGACAAATAGACTTGTTTCCGCAGAGATTTGCATGTCCCCCCCGATGTGAGAGAAGGCTCTCCAGGCTCCTTCGAGCCGCTGCCTGAAGCTGAGTTCTGCTCCTAGTTGTTGTTCTTCTGATCCTGTTAATGCCCGTCACCATGGGAGGTGGCACTGCTCATTTCCAACACGCAAAACAAAGGTGTAATGAGACACAGGCAACCTTTTGCCTTTTGAATTCCCCGGGGTTCTTAATTAATCCACTTTTCGTAACCACAACTAATTGTCTGCTGCAAGTCTTGGGAATACAGGGGAAAAAACCCCACAGCTTAATGCATTTTAGGAAAAAAGCCTGACTCACAGAAGTGCCAAATCAGTTGGATTTCACAAAATTCAGACTTTTCATCTGCTTATGGTACTTATGTAGGCTGTGTACCTGCCTGGCTGGAGGCCAGACTGCCTGGAATCTGTTTGCCTTCCCTCATAATGGGAATACTAGGCCCCTCTTCTGAGAGAGCTTTCGAAAAGAGAGATCAGTCATTCTTGGTTTTTAATCATTGTCATACAGACAGCTTTCCCACCGCTCAGTTACAGCAGCAAAGAAAAGAAGAGGTAAAAAGCTTTTGAGGTAGCTCAGAGGGAAAAAGCAAAGGTGTGCTGATGTGTGACACAGATTATTCTAAAACGAAGCTCTGCTGTTTTGCCTTCTGTTGTGCAGAGAGGCTGCAGGAGAAGAACACAGCTGTGAAATGCATCAGCATGTTTTCTCTACGTACCATTGCAATGACTGCTCTAGAGGTGAAAAACTACCTTGTATCGTTAGTCTGGGCCGTGCAGAGCACAGCTCTGCACATCAGGTGTTTGAATAAGGAGGGGTTTACTCGCAGTTGGTGTTGCCGCGTGTTGCCTTTACAGGAACTCATGAGCACCGGCAGCCGGTAGGCAGCTGCCATCCAGACAATGCGTTGATGAAGCATAAGAAAAGGAGAATTTACCTGCTATTGAAAGCAGGGGAAAGGAAGGAGTTTTAAAGTTGATGCAAAACTTAATCCTAGTCTAACTATCTTTAAGATAATTTTCACATCGGACTAACGAGAGAACAGTACTGACTTCTGCAATAATTGTCACGATCCACCCATGCTCTCCACTAGACTTCCAGCCAGGCATTCCTGCTGGCCCCAAGCCTGCAAGTTTATCCCTGGTTTCTGCTGCAGTAAAGCTGCCCAGAGAAACTTAAGGACCCTTCTTGACTTGTGAGCCTCCG
>VZTV01014964.1:4837-23906 GCA_013400875.1 Anhinga rufa
AAAATCTGAGAGTGGTATTTGTGGTCAGACAGGATAAAATTCTTTATGCTACAGGAAGTGACCCCAGAGGTGCCCATCTGATTACATCTCATGTCCTGCTAGGGCTGCTTGCAGATAGGAGTCATCACACTTACAGAATTACCTGATTCTCAGCAGAGTTAAAACACTGATGTTGTGTAAACATAAAACAAGGCAAAAACATTCTTTACAGTCTTGTTTTTGTATTTCTTTTACTTATGGGCAGGATGGACAATGTATGTCTATTCCAGCCTCCTACTTTTATGCACTACAGCAAGACCCTGAAATGTAATCGCAGTGTTCAGGTAAATAACTTTCATGACAAAATGACAAACTAGTTTTTACTTCCACTGTTTCTGTAATATCTGTGTCTCCTTGATAGTATGCAAGTTTGTCTCCTCTGGATAAAACAGCAACAACAACAATGTTTGCCATTCTTTACATTTATCCGTTGCTTTTGGAGCTGCAGGATTGGATCAACCCTTATTTTCAGGGTTTTCAGTACCACCTCAGAGACTGAAAGCTGAGCTCTGTGGGTTACAGGCTTTGGGGGCCAAAGGAAGCATGCCAAAGACTGCAAGACCCAGTAGAAAACTGGAGAGCTGGCAGCACTGGCTGGTCATGGAAGTGTGTTCATGCCTTCAAAAGCCAGGAAGCTCTGCTGCCTTGAAGTGGCATTTAGTTTGAAAAAGCAATATCAGTGCTCATTTCATAATAAAATTGTTTATTTGTTTTAGAGGGGTAGCAGCTCAGGACCTGGTCAGAGATGGTAGGCAATGCACACACAAAAAGCACAGAACTGAGAAACAGGCTGTGGCAGTACACCAAACTGAGCTCACTTGCCAGTTTTTTTTGGCTTTGCCAGCTCATTTTCCAGTTTTTACAAATATTTCTTTCTCCTGGGTTGCTGTATGAAAGAGCTGCACAGAGCAGAGGGGAGCTGCCTGGCCAGCTGCTCCTGCAGGAGCACATGTGAGCAGCCGTGTGGACACACCAGGTCCCCTCTTTCTCACTCTACCCATGTGCACATCCATGTTTTCAAACCTGCTGCCAGGCCATATAATCTGGGTGCTACTTGTAGGAAGAAGCAATTAAAAGAAGAAATACATAGTGAGCTGGAAGTGATGATGTTTAATTCGGCCATGTGCTTTTGTAGCTGGACCACTGGAGCTTACTTTGGACTGTTTCATTCAGAGCCCGGGAAAAGGGGAGCTGACTGAAGTGAAAACACCCTTCATCTCTACAGTCAACAGTGGGGCTCAGGGCTGCATGGAGCACAGCTATTGCATGTGACCACGTGTGCAGCTATCCTTGCAATGTTTCTCAGAGATGTTCTAATGGATGTTATTTATCTGGTGTGTTAGAGGGACGTTTGTTGGAGCTGTTGAGGTGTACTGATAAAATCTGTGCTTAGGGACTTTTAAAAAGTTGTGTTTTGATGGAACAGACCATAACGAGCATTTTGGTTATATTTACAGAGGCAAACAAGTATTCAGGGACTCCTAAATGTGCGTATTATGTAGCTACCATGAATGCATGTGAGGGCTGTGGGTACACCTTGGAGTTACAGCATGGGGCCCATCAAGTAGCACCTCTAGATATGTTTGCCACTGCTGGCAGGGAGGATATTGCAGCCGTGCTCACGTGTTGCAGACACATGTTGGCCCAGCATACTCCTCTGTGGCTGTACCTGAGCACAGTCATGCAGCAGAGCATACCCTGGGATGCTCCCCTCGGCCCATGGTGTACCTCTGACTCTCCATCATTGGCCCTGGGTGGAGCTGGAGGTTGAGTTTTCCAAGGGGACCTGGTCCTTCCTGTGAGAGGATCCATATGTGGACGGCATCCCTCCATGCCTTCCAGGTCTAGCTTTGAATGAACTGAAGGCTGAGAGGGATATTAGTCTGAAGGGTTTTTATTTTGTTTTTGTTTGTTTTTAATTATGTTCAATTATTATTCATAGCAAGCACTCGGAAGCGAGTTCAAGAGCCATACTTCAAGTGCAAGCTTGGCCTTTCTTTACTGTCTTCTCCAGTTCTGCTTTACAGAGCAGACTGGAGGTTAAAGCAGGTCAAATATAACATTTGCCTTTGGTTTGTTTTTGTTGTTTTTTTTTTTCTGATTGTTCATTTCTTCACTACTGTTTACTGGATCTGACCATGTGCAGAGAATAATTGTAAAGCTAAAATGAAATGGAAATCATCCGGGAGGCAAAAATGCTTGCAAAAGCTGCTAAAACCAGATGAATCCCACTCAAAGGAGTCAAAAGCATGCAAGATAATGCAGGAAACATTAACATAATATTATCTTAACCTTGTAGATAAGATTATCTGATGCGTGAAAACGGTCATCTTTTGTATTGATTCCACCGTGCCATGCAGCAGTTCTTAGGAAAATGAATGGGTTATTAAATGTTCATTACTTGATAGGCTCTAAAGCAGAAAAGATGTATTAGCAAATGAATTAACTGCATTGTTACAGTTTGAATATATCATAAATGTGTATGTTTTTCTCACGCAAGGAATGAATTGTATGCATCTGCAGGGCAGTAGTGTCTGTAGAGTGCTGGAGAGCAATATTTACTTAATACCTGAGGGACATTTACACTTCTAGAAAATTCAGGTAGGTACCGGTCATTTGTCTGGTAAATGGGAAGTGAGAATTTGGTGAATTATTTATCCATTTATGAAAACTGTCATAGGAAAGTTATGCCTCATGTGACTAGGACACCCTGGTTGAGAGTAGAGGTGATGCGTTGACTGCAGCAGTGCTGCCCCAGCCTGCCTGCACCTGTGGGGAGCACCACTGCTCCCTTTGAGAGACCCAGCAGGAACTGGGGGAGGTACCTGTGCTAGCACAGAAGCAGCATCCAGAATACATCACAGTCCCGTGCTGGAGGGCTTGGCAGCACAGCCATGGCCTTCTCGGTGCTCCAAGGGGTCTACTGCCTTCAGATGCTGCCCACTTTCCACAGACCCTCATGAGGGTCGCAGGGCAGAGAGGGTGCTTCCAGCAGCAGAGGGTGTTGGAAACCCAGCATCACCTAACCACGCTTAGGGCTGCCCAGTGGAGAAAATTCTCATTATACACTGCTTGTAACAACGACCTGGTGCTGCAGTAAAAATGCCAAAGGCCTTTCTTGCCCCATCTACAGGATCACTCCCACCTGTGCCAGCAATGGAAGGGGGAATTTTTTCTCTTTTTCTCTCTTTCTTTTAAAAGCCAATAAGGCTTATAATTGCATTTGAAGCTGCTTTTCAAAGCCATTTGTGTCCACGCTTGCTACGACTTTAAGCAATATTATAAGCGTATTAACCAATTAAGTGACATATTACCCAGAGGGACAGTCAAGAGCATGATTTCGGCTCACACAGTTGTTACAGAAATCCCAGGCTGCAAAGCTGGATAGCAAAACCATGCCAGGAAACCTCTGCTGACGGTTCTGAACACAGCACAGCTGTGAGCGCAAGTGCAGCCCAAGCTGTAGCTTGGATGGGGCCTCAGAGACTAATAGCACTGGTTTCAGCCAGACATTGTGCAGTCAAGAGCTGAGTAAAACTGCTTTGTAGCTCACTCCTAACCTGCAACACCACCTGCTGTTTCAATGTACAGTGTCTCCTCGACAGCAGAGACTGCTGCGGATACGCTAAGAGCAGCAAAGAGACTTTGTCCTCTAACCCTGGGCATTCAGAAGCAGGTCTTACTTGGGAAATGTGAATAAGGGTGTTAGCTGAAAAGTCAGTAGGGCTGAAAAACAAACACGACAAAATATGTATAAAAACTTTTCTCCATTCCCTTCTTCTCCCTCGGTTCGATTTGTTAAGTGCTAAACCAAAATCTAAGGGCTCCTGCTAGCTACCTACAGGGAGGCTTTCACCATATTATCCTTCATCTCTGGGGTAAGGTGAGGAGGCAGCTGCCGTTTTTAATCCCTTTTCCCGTGGAAGTTCTTGTATCTTCCTAAATCTCCCAGCTCCTGACTTTTCCCTCCCTCAGTTCCCACTGCTCCTTCAATAGATGTTGCACTGCTGCAATCCCTCAACTTGTCTGGAGCAGGTAGATTGTGAGCTGAGGGAACTTTGGCTCTATCCCTTACTTTGCTTTGCAGCACACTTAAACAAACAAGAGTGGGAGTGGGGGCAGACTGAGGTGGCATTTTCACCTCCCTCTGCTCCAGCAGTCGGGACTGTCCCTTTGTGGGCCAGCAGAAAGTCATCAGGGAGCTCTATCTCAGATGAGCATCCCCATGACTTAATGCCTTCACCGTTCTGCTCCTGGGGTGATACCATTTATGGACTTTTCTCAGGACAGGGTCTAACATCTCAGCCAAGTGCTAAATAAGTAACAGAAAGATGATTTCATTCTTCTGTTTAATTTAGGTTTCACAATCTGCAAGAATATCACCCTGAGCCTTCTCCCCCCACTTCCCAAGCTGATTTTTATTGCTCTCCCATCACTTTTTTCTCTGGGAAGCTGGGCTATGATCCTACAGGAATAAAAAAACTCTACACCCATGCAAAGCCCATTTTCTTGGCACTATCAGGAGCTAAACGGTTTGTCCACATTCAGCATTAGATTTACATGGGACAAGAGGAGCTGTGCTCTACAAAACAATGTTTTCACCAGAAGTCTGAGGAGTTTCCAACTTTGGGCTTTATTTGTATTTTAAATTTAGCATTTGCAGATGTTTTATAGTTATCCAACTATTTCAACAAAATGATCACTTGACAATATTATATTGCTGAGCCTTGAACTCTGGCCAGATTGCTTTGTTTACATAAGACCACCTGCAGCCATGGTATATTTTGTGACCTTCTATGGAGAAGCAAAATTGTGAGTAAGGGAGAATTACTCAGGTCTTTTTCGGTTCATGAATGAAACCCACTACAACATGTACAGCAGGGCATGAGAAGGAGATGAATTAGTCATGACACACTACAGAGAACAAAGTGCTTGCCATTTGTTTAACAGTCAATCAAGTACCTGAGAAACTATAGGCCCCTTTGTGGTACAGGAGCACGTGACTCCATCCCAGTCCTACCAGCAGTGACTCAGTGGTGGGAGGCATAATGTCATGGGTTACTCCTGTTCATTTGGCCTATTGCAAATTTTCATGAGACATCAATGGAGAAATAAAAAAAAAGGTCCACTCCTGCATTGAGCAATGGTGAGGTGTGTCTTGCCAAATACTATGTGTAATGTCAATGCACAAGTGCATCTGCCCGCCTCATGTTCCTTTACCTCTGTGCAGAAATTAAACACTGTCAAACAGGAAGGGCACTGCTAAATGAAAAGGGTAAGGCAGGAACATGTATTAGAGTTTTGAAGAAATCATCCTTTCCTGTAGAGGTACCAACCAAACTATCCTGTAATGTAAGTACAAGGCAAAATGTTAAACACTGGTGTTTCTTAGTCAACAATGTATGACCTTGTTTCTGAGCAGCTGAACTATGGATAGAGTCCAGTGGCTCTCTGTAAGAGGTGATTGCACTCAGAACCAGCCAAAAAATGTTAAAATATGTAACACTTGATGCTGCAAATCTTATTCCTATCTGGCCAGTGCAACCGGTTTTCTTCTATTAAAGTTCATGAAGAGCAAGGGAAGAAGCTCTTGATAACAGTTGGTTCACAATAAGAATTTATTCAACAGCTCCAGTCTTGTATTTTTATGTTCAGATAAAATAGATTATTCCCAACCTAAATTATTCTCAAATTTCGTTTTGCCTAATCAGTTCATAATCACTGAGAAAAACTAAAGCCCATCCTGGTTAACACATTTTTGTGCAAGGCAATGCTGAAATAATTTATCAGAATTTCCACTTGTCTTTAGAGGGATGCTTGATAAGTCTGTAAACTCAAACCACAGCAATTTGTTTTTTCTGTGAAAACACAGTATGTCATCCTTGCTGCATGTCTGATCTTCACTGCTTTAGCACAGTATTGGCCCTGATCCTTCAACACTTATGTATATGAAAATACAAAAGGTATACAAATATACAAAGCTATACAAAAGGCATCCAAATCAGTGGGACTAGAGCAAAACTTCCTGCAGGATTTTTCCCAAAGAGCTGTTTGTTGTGAAAAATGGTGACAACAGCTCTTGCTCTTGCTCTTGCTTTTGCCCATGAAGAGGACTTGCTGCTACCAATGGGCAACCACAAGGTCTGAGTCCAGCTGGGAGAACATTTCCCCTGGTGTTTCCTTCCAGCCATCTATACCCACGTAGCAGTGTGAAACCCAGGAGCCCTGTACTCTTTCCAGCCCTGTTTTGTATGCCAGGGAGTTTAGATAAAGGCTTAGAAAGTATATTGGGAGCTGAAATTTATCTCTAGGCCTTGAGGGCATTTTAATTCTGAACCTCGGCTGCAGGAACGCCTTGGGTACCACACAGAGAGCCTGGACTGAGTTAATTGGGTGAGTCCATTTGAGTGGCTGAACATCACTTGGCAGACACAACATGTGCCAGTGCCATCCTGTCTTTCTCAGGAAAATCATTGTTCCCCAGCCCACCAGCCTTTTTCCCCTGAAATGATTGTTTCTTTAATTCATTATGTCAGTTTACTCTTTACTTGCTCCTTTTACAAATATCTTTCTTATGCCCCCTTCATTTCCTTTGCCATCTTAGCCTGGAAATGGGCCTCGATTGTTTCAGCTCACACAATCTGAGCAGAGATGAGCTGCAGCCAAATCTCCCGTCTTGGGCTAATTAATGACACAGTAGCACAGTTTCCCTGAAGAAAAGTCTGTCGCATTCCCTGAGTTCACATGTTAGCCTTTGTACGATTCGAGAAGTGACAAAGCACTACTCCAGACCTGTCTCTCCATCGCTTGTGTTTCCCATTTAATCTGTTTCTCCTTCCTCTCTAAACTCTTTTCTCTGTCTTTCAGCAAGTGTGAAACAATTTCCTCTTTTCACAGGGGCCTAGTGGCAAGCAGATTAATGAACCCTTAACACAACACGGAACGCTGCTGCCAAAAAATGTATGAAATGCATTCAGCAGTCCCCACAGTGCACTGTGTGAGGGACAATTATAGAAAACAAAAGCTGCGGAGCAGTTCACTTAGGTTTCCAGCAGTCTGAAAGGTTTGGATCAGACCTAGAGAACTACAAAAATGACCCTGACTTTTCTTTAATTTTTATTAGTCAGCACCAGGTATCTTTTATGACTTTAAATGTAGCAGAAGTCAGGTCCAGTGATAGGAACCTGCAGTCTCCTTCATTCCTGGTTCCTGGTGTAACTGCTCTCCAGTCAATGATTTGACATCAGGGACAAATTTGACTTGCACTACCCCCTGACATTAATGTGCTTCTGCTTGAGCTCTCCATATTGTTCTGAACTGGAACTTAACGTTTTGTATTTCAGAGGAGCTTTAGGGGGGAGATCCTTTAGTTTCTCACTGGCCTTTGCAGATCCATGCTAACCCTGCCCAATGGCTCTGTATACAATATTTGGAAGATAGCTTGCTTTCTGTCTTCCCTTCCTTTTTTTTCCTCTTTCTTCCCCCCCCAGCCCGCTCCTTTAATGAGCCTTTGTTGGTCCAGCTTGCTCTCTCAGTCTCTTAACACACTTGTGTGTGGAACACTAACTCCTTGAAATGCGAAACAGATGGATGAAGTGTGGGACTTGGAGATATTTGTTTTGGAACAGCACTGCACGTCAGTGTCTGTGGAAGAATTTCCAGCAGCTGGGTAAGCCCGCTGAGAGTTCCCCAGTTTCAGTACAAAAGAGAGTCCCCAAAGAACTTTTGGCGGTCCCTAGATCTCCCCCAGGGAGTTTTTGCAGCTCATGAAATGTAGACTTTGCACTCCCAGGTTGACATATGGTACTTCCAAGTTCAAGTGCTAAAGGTGAAATTATTTTATTCTGGGGAGCTTCAGGCATTTTGTTTGCTTATTTGCAAAATGCTCAAGAAGCAATGTGATTTAAAAAGCTGTATTAACAACATTTTGGATTTCAACAGCAGCTTCCACACTAAGAAATAAAATTATGCTTTGTAGCCACTAATGACTACAGCCTCCCAACACTCCTGTGAAAAAAACAGTCTGGTTAATCACATTTTGTAGGTGGGAACAAGAAGGTGAAATCCAGGTCCCAGCTGAAGTCAAAGGGAAAATTTCCTTGATTTCAGTAAGGCCAGGATTCCACTGGCTGTGATTAGGAGGCTGAGTCTGCAAATCCTTACTCAGAGTCTGGCCATTGCACAGACAAGCAGTCCATTGTAGCCATGCACTCGCATAAACAAGACTTAGTGGGAACAGGTTTCCAGACCTACGTTTTTATTTTCAAAAGCGGTCACTGATTTGGGATGCCTGGCTTGAGACACCTGAAAAGGCTTTTTCACTGTCAGGGAACGTTCGTGCCTGAAATCCATCAGAGCTGGACCTAAGGAAACACCTCCAAGAAGTCAATCTCGATTTAGTAATCACTCTCATAAAAATTTGGCTTTTGTATATCACTGTGAAAGGCCAAGAACAGCAGACTCAGGATTTGGGATTCTTTGTCCTTGGGACTGTATCTAAATTCTTTACATTTATAATTTAATTTGGGGATATTGGGAGCACGTCTTAGGATGGCTACCCTTATCTACAATAATCTGGAGTGTTCCCCAACCAAGGCTGGTAGCTGGATTCCTAAACTGGAATATGCCCACAGAAACAAGTCACCATGAAGCAATCCAAGCAGAGTTGACC
The DNA here is from genome assembly GCA_013400875.1 of Anhinga rufa. Taxonomy (NCBI): domain Eukaryota; kingdom Metazoa; phylum Chordata; class Aves; order Suliformes; family Anhingidae; genus Anhinga; species Anhinga rufa. Next base: position 13,548 of record VZTV01014964.1, read on the forward strand.
TGAGGTTTCTCAGCTTTGTAATCAAAAATGTACCATACAACAATCCTCAGGCACTGCTGTCCCCATGTTGTTCCCAGAGGGACAATGGGAGGTGGTAACAGGGACCTGGGGGTGCAGAGCTGGGCTGAGGTGGGGACTGTGGGAGCACATGAGTAGGGAAAGGGGCTTTAAAGGTCCATAGCACTGCAGAGGGAGCAGGACGGTGGTTGTGGGAGGCAGATTTTCTTTCCTTCAACATCAGAGCCCCTACCCCTTCACCACAGCACACCTGAGCTCAGCCTGATCTTCGTGGTTTCATCCTGCAATGAGGTCTACCTTCTGGTGGCCACTGTTCTGTATGGGAGACCCACTAACTGGCCCTCACAGTGCAGGGAAAACACCCCAAAAGCTGCAGAGACACCTGGTGCCCCCAGTGCAGAGCCCAGGAGCACACCTACACAGCATGGACCTTGGCCTAGGTGAATACCTGGCAAGATGTGCAGACAGCACTGCTGCACCTTTGGGGCTGGTGCTGGTGAGCCACTTGGCAAGGGAGAGAGGCTCTGTGGTGCACCAAGCTTGCCTGGACACCCCAGCAGGCACCCACTGAACATGGCCCCAGGTTTGGCTATTCAGAGCATTGCTGCATTGCAGAACTTTGCTGCCAAGACCCTGCAAAACCAGGGGTGCCAGCAGGGCATTATAATCTGGGGAGCCCAGAGCCAGTCTTGCTGCCCTCACCACCTTCATGCCCAGCAGCTACCTATTTCCAAAGCAAGTTGTGATATATGGTGCAAACTTACAGCACACCAGCTAGTCTCTGGTAACTTGTGCTCGTGTTTGGCCCTGTGAGGTAGCTGTGGTAAGCCCTTGCATTAAATATGAAGTAACTTAACTGTCAAAGAGTGAGGGCTAGACTGCCTTGCATCCATTGTGGCTTGCAAACTCACACAGTTACCATGGAGCAGCTGACGCGCTGCAAATTTGCACCTTAGCATTTCTTGTAGCAAGCTGTTCATGTGGCTAGACCCATGGAGAGAGCACATGAGCTAAAGTTGGGCTATTGAAATTCAGTAGGGCAACAGCTCACTCATGCTCACTCACACACACACATGCACACACACACACATGCATATAGGGTTTATTTCTGTGCATTCCTGCTTTCCAGGAGATGAAGGTCAGCTAAACTAAAGCTGACAGTGAAACTCTGCCAAAACTGACAAATTTTACCTGCTCTAGGGTTGAAGACAGACAAAAATCAGTTTTTGGCTCTGGTTTCTGGATCTCCATGAATAACTGTATTTGTTTCCCTAGCACCTTTACTGTGCAGATATCAGAGGGCCTCATGAGGTATTACAAGCACATTTAACATGTGAATGCAACATATTTAACACCCTTGCCTGTAGGTCAGAACGCAGTCTGGTCTAGAGTCATTGTAATTTTCCTAAGGCCACACAGAGAGCGAGAACTGATGGTAGGAGGAGATCTTGGGTCCCCTAATCCCAGTCTGTGCAGTCCTAGCACTCTCCACTGGCTCCAACCTGGAGCTGAACCTGGTTGAAGTTTCAAGTCTATTTTGCCTGGTCTGACTCAGCTATGAAAGTATTGCACAGGCAGTAAGGCTGGACTGATAGGGGCTATTTATGATGAACTGGCTAGAGACTGATTAGGAAGTATCAATGACAAAGGAAGGAACAAGGAGCTGATGCAAGCAGCATGCTGACAAAAAACAACAGTAATGAACATGGTGGGGAAGGTGTCCACCATACCAAGATGCTTAAAATAATCTTTCCCCAATGTTTATTTTGCACTGAAGCCCATTGGAAAAAAAAAACAAAAGGGCCCCAAAAGCAGACCCCTCTGACTGGAACATTGATATTTCCCTGTCTACCTCCTGACTCCATCACTCTTTCACTTCTCTAATGAAGGCACATGGGGACTTGGCCCAACATGTGCTGCACTGGGCTCAACCCTGGGGCATGAGGTCTGCACTGCAGCTCCTTGGATGGAGGGGAGCTGACTGTGGGCTAACCAGGGTACTGCCATCATGCCAACGCTGGGCAGCAGCTTTGCTAGCTGTTAAATTAAAAACAAGTAGGTGAGCCTAGTGGATCTTCTCTCACGGATACTGGCTGCTCCAAACCCTGAGAGACTAAAGATTTTGGCATTCAGGAGAGTTGCATGGTCTGGGCTGGGTGTATGTACTTCACTACCCCGTGGCAGGAAGCCCTGCCATACTGTCATGAAGTTTCCAGTTCCTTGGGGTGGGGAGAGGCAGGAAGGGACCACTTTCTGAATGAGCCTACTTTCCCATGCCATTCGTATGGGGAGCCAGAGCTCGGAAGGAAGCTATGATGAATCACCCAGCTAGAGCCTCCTTTTCTTTTGGCACTTCAATACCTAAGCCAGCTTCCTAAAGGAGGCATGCCTGGCCTCACGCAGCGCTCCAGCAGCAGTGTCCTGAGAGGCAAAGCGTGTGTGCCCAGCGCATTGTCTTTGATGATTGTCTAGTGGAATCAGGTCAGTTATATTTTCATAGCCTAGTTTAGACTCGTGGAGGTGAGCCACATTTAACAGATGCAGTTCGGTTTTTTGCCAGCTTCAAACTGGGCTGTTATTTATGATAGTCTGGTTAACATAAACTTATTTATAAGGCCAAAGAATGTGAATCTTTTATGGGAGATGGATAAGGTCCTTGGATCAGAATCAGTTTGGGTTTGCTGCTTCTTTCTTTCTCTCTTTTAGTAAGAAAAGATAAGAAAAGTTATCCACTTATTACTTACACACCAAGCCAAGACTCAGATGTTGGAAAGCTAGGAAAATGACACCAAGTGCTTTCATGAAGCCCCTCTGAGGATGATGAATGCAAAGCACTGCACAGAGCCCAGTCCTCCCATTTTGTTCTTTCTTGAATGTTGTTGGTTTACATGCATTTATGGAAATAGTGGACTTGGTGTTTTCACAGTGCATTCACCTCATATCTCTAAAATGCTGGGCCTGAATTAGGGAAGTAGGCATGGGCAGGACCATCATCTTCTCTCTCTCCTACAAAATTATCCACCAGGCAAAGGGAATAGCTGGAGTGTTTAAACCCTCTGAATGGTGGATTGCATGAGTTGTCAGCGCAATGGTCATAACCGCATAACTTATCAGATACTACCTTAAGAGCAATGATTTTATTCAAGAATCTTCAGGTATTTAAAAACAAAAGGGTAAGTTTGTGTCTGAGCACAACAGAGTTGATATTGTTCCTTATTCTACTTGTATGTACTTCACTACAGATGTGTAGCTTTTTCCAGGTTGCCCTGGTTCTGTTTGGGTTCTCAGCAGAAAATAATTGAAGGCTGGAGCACTGTCTCCTTAGATCCATCTTGAATGTTAATGCAGGGAGAGTTTTGCTGTTCGCTCATTCAAAGATGTGCTTCTACCCAGGGCTGTCACAAATGCAAGTCCTCTCGTGATTTCATTATGCAGAGTTCTAGCATCAGGCCAAAGCTAAACTCTCTGAGGTAGAGGTTTTCTGAAAGAACAGCTTGCTATCCAACAAGTGTGGCTTCATCCCTATGAAATATTTTGCAGGAATGTGTCAACTCTTATGACGTTTTCAAAGATAAGAAGTTGAAACAAATAATTGTGACACTATTATTTTAGTAATGCTGAAACATTTTGTTACAGTAAGACAAAATCTTACTTCAAAGATAAAAAGGTTTGCTATGTCACTGGCTTTTCAATTAATTTTATTTAGGCTCTTAGGTCATATTAACAACTGTTAATACTATACTGATTGTTTTACTTGTAATACTTAACAGACCTATGTTTGGTATAATTCAGATAAAATATCTTAATGATGCTCATTAATTTTTTTTAAATAATTTCCTTTCTGTGAGAAATATTTGCTTTTGGTTCCAGAAGAGAAAATAATCACAACACCAGGATTTCCCAAAGGACGGGAATTCTGGTACATCACTATCATCACTATCATCACATGAGAGACCCTCGTTAATGAATAGGACATGTGGACTTGTTCCAAGTGCAGTACAGGCTCCTAAAGTCCCAAACCCCCAGAAGTTCCAAAAGCCCCAAGAGCTTGCAATCAAAGTAGAAGGCAAGGGTCACCAGATGGACAGAGACAGATGGAGAACTGCAAAGAAACCAGGAGACACAACAGGTCAGCATGATGGCAGCCGTCTCAGTGGTTTCCTCTTCAGCTCAAACTCAGGTCTTGCAGGCCTGTCTTCCTTATGTTGTCTTTAACACTTTCATGCCTGGCCATGACCAAAGAAACTCTTACCTGACCATTTTGAAAGGGATTTGCACCTTACGTCTAGGTCTTCCAACAGTTCTGGATAGGATTTTGATTCACCTTTGCCTTCACCTCTGTGAGGTAGGAAGCTGTTGATAAGAGATACGAGGCCCCATGTGCAATTTTCCTCCCTCACATGGCTTTTCTATGAGATATGAGAGGTTAAGTCAGAAAAAGTATTATGTACATACAGTAATTAGTAGTAGTTTTATGAAAAATGCCAGAAATATATTTTTTTTAAGTGGGAAGTTTGAACTAAAGATCTGTGTTTCATATAGATGTGGCATGTGTGGCTGGCTAGTATCTAGGCCATGACCAAAAGTTCTGGGCTTTCAGAGAAGATTGAGGATGTAGTGTTGGTCAATGCCATTAAACACTTTCATTTTCCTATGACAAATGACCATGGGGAGCTAGAGATTATGTTGCCTTAACAGACACAAAGGTAATTTTTATGCTTGTAAACTTCTTTCCCTAGAAGGGATTATTATCAACATTATTTGGGCCAACAGTGAACAAAAAAGCTTATGATGGAAGAAAACAAAAATGTACTTTACAATTGTAAAAGGCTCTATAGAGAGCAACAAGGTTGATGCTGGCAGCAATGCTGACAGCATTGGACACTTGAACAGCAGGAAAATGTGAACTTTCTTACTGTGTGGGTGAGCCATGTCAAAAACCAGTACAGACTTTGAGAATTGGAAAATATTCACTGGCATTGCATGTGTCTGTTTTGATGGCATTTCAGATGACATTTCTGTGGGCAACAGTAGATTTCTTTCCCAAAACACCATGCTACAGGAACAGATCCACATGTCTTAGCTGATAGTTCATTCCCAGGTGAGATCTTCTGAATGGTGTCCTATGGAAATGAGAGATGAAAACTCTGAATTTCCCTGGGCTTGGCTTTGTTTCGTGTGCAAGTTTCCCTTACAAGCTGATTTAAGGCTGATGAAGTGGTGACACCAGACTGGAGGTATTTCTTCATGATCTCTTAGGCTTTGGCCTCACGTGACTTCAGTGAGAGCTCTATGTATGTAAAGGCTTGAGTATAAGAATCCAAACAAAATACACCATGGCAAAGTCAGTTCTGGGCTTAACCATGTTACCCAGTTAACCATGGGTATAGTGTATTGTGTAAAGAGACAGAGAGAAATGCATCCATCCACAAACTGGAACAGCTGCTGCTATTTTTTTAAACAGCTGCATTCTGAATGCCAGCAGAAGCTGCTGTTTGAGTGTTTTATTGGGATTAAATGTTAAGAATAAATTAAAGATTGCCTCATTTTAAATCTACTACAGGAACTTGGCAGGTTGATTTGTCGCCAGAGAATTTTGTTAAGTCAGTTATAATGAGAAGACGAGGCCTTCTGTATCTTTAGATCAACAAAAGGAAGAAATTATTGCAATAGCTGGAGTTTAGAGTGTTTAGCCTTTGCAACACTTTTTAGTGAGGGAATAATATCTAGCCATCAGCTGACATGAAAGTGCATTTTCACCAAGAAACCCAAAGAGCAGTTGAAGATAATCTTGGCAGTAAGGATTCAGTCTGTTTTATTGTACATTGGAGCTTGTCTCTCATGCCATATCACTCGATCAGAAAAAGTTAGATGAGCTATGTAATTACATGCAAATGTTCCTCAGGATTGATGTTTCATTCTGTCAGACTGAAAAAAAAAGATATGACTATTTCTTCAGATGCGTTCATTAAAGAAATAGCAAATTCTTATTTTTTAAAGGGTTTGTTTTAGGGAACTCCGTCCTCTGAAAACCAAAATCAGCCCTGGAGATTTGCACATTTTCTTTGAATGAGTGCCTCCTCCAAAGAGTGCGTACATGCCAGCATTTGAAAGCAATTATCAGAGACATTTTAAGAGGAAATCAGGGACATGTTGTGGGAATGGAGGGAGATATTTCTCATTCCTCTTCACTTCTTGGGTTATGTTGCACAGACAGATCTCACATAGAATGAAATTAACCCCTGTGCAGAAAGTCAGCACAAGGCAAATAGGTTTTGCTTAAGCCTGAGGACTTAGATGAGAATTAAGTGGTGAGCAGGTCCAGTGTTGGCCATGAGCACAATTGTGAATTTCATTAATCAAAGATGTTTCATTGTTCTGAACCAGCAGTATCCCACTAATGCATCCAACACAGCACTCAGACCTGTCTGATGGGGTACAAGGTTTGAAAGCCAGGAGCATTAGATGGGGATGTCCTGCTGTCCCATGTTTTAAAGTCCAGTTCTGGAGAAGAGTCAGATCTGGGAGTTTCTTAAGTTGGGGTTACTCAAGTTGAAGTTGCAATTTGAGCTTTTGATTGCACTATATTAAAAGCTACTTCAGTTCCTGCTCCTCATAGGAGGTGTTCCTGCTCTGGACCATATTTTTTGTTGTTTTTCAGTCAAAACAGTCTCTTCTCAGTCAAAACATATTTTCTACAGATATAAGAGGAAGATAATGGAGTTTTGTTCTTTGTATTAAAGGATTATTTATAGAGGTTCATGCCCTATTTCATTGCTTTATAAGGAAAAAATTGAGGTTTCAATTTTCTTTATTTCTTTCTCCCTTCTTATTTGTTACAGACACAAAAACATGGAGAAGTGGGTACCAGAATATGTCTAATACAATAATAAAATCATTTACAGCTAATACCTGTTGCAGTGAGGGTTACTAGCTCAAACTACCTAGTAAGACTTCTTCAGGTTTGTTTTTTAGTGAGCAATAGAAGTCTGTGGTAGTCTTTAAAGTTGAAGGTGGCTGTAAAGACTTTCTATGTGTTTAGATTTACTGAGAAAATATGTAAGGCAGAAGTGTGAGCATCAGCTCTTCTCTGGGAGAAACTAAAGGGAATTAGATCAGCTACAGAAGATGCAGTGCCAAGCCCCATCAGCAAGCCAGGACTCAGCCTTTCCACTTGCAGCCATCTCAGTCAGACATTTTCCCAGCCACCAGCTGCACTGGAGCCTGTTGATGCTGCAACCCTTGTAATTAAAGTGCTCTCACCCAGCCCCTATGGGATCCAGATGTGTCTAGGGTGAAACTCACACAACAGCATTCAAATCTGCCATGTGGGACAGAAACCTTCCAGGCCTCAGACCTGACAGTCAGCCTCATTCCTGCTGGGTCTGCAGCCCCAGGATGCAAAAGCCCCTACTGAGCAAGCAAAAGCCTCGACTGGGACTGGGAGCCTGAGCTGACTCCTGTGCAAGTGCAGCAAGTCATGCCACCATGTCCCTGTCAGGACCACCTGGTCACCAGTGCCACCAGAATCACACAGCAGAGGCAGGGCAGCAGAGTTCCCACACCATGAATAAATGGGGGAGCCAGGCAGAGCCTTCATGGCTAGGGTCCATGGTTGCTATCTCTGGGGAAGCTCTGCCTGCATTAACAGTGGTGGGAGACTTGTCACTTGAGGTAAGTCCTAAAAAGCAGATAAGATTCCTGAATTAGAAAGCTTCAGAAGGAGCACCTCATATCTTTGGCTACATGCCGCCCAAGCAGCTCAGTCCAATTTAGAGGCAACTAATCATGTGGGGAATCATGGGTTTGTAAGCACTTTGATCTGCTCCCATGATGCTGATACACCTCCTGTCAGTCATCCCAGGCTGGGCTGGCAGGGCCAAACGTGGTCTAGATAACGCTATTTTAAAAATATATCCATTAGCTTCAGGAATAATAGCATGTGAATAAAGAAATCAGTTTCCTCTGGTGAAGCAAAGAGTTTTTCTGGGAAGTCAGGGTGAAGAGGAAATAACCTCAATGAACCAATTGATCAGGCCTAAGATAACAGGCATTTCAGTCTAGAGCACTTCCACTTGCTTTGTTAATTTGCCCTCATATCCAATAAAGAAATGGATAATTCAACAATGAGTCATTATTAGGCATAACAAAGCCAAAAATGTCTTTGCAGGCAATTTTTAGGCAGTTAACAGTCATTTGGAATACTGTTCTCCCAGCAGATGCTCCCTCTATTTGTGCAATTTGTGGAAATCCCAGTAGAAAAAAAAAAAAAAGTATTTATGAGGCAAAATCTTCTGTAGGAAGACAGTATTTTCATTCTATTAGCATTGTTACTTTTTTCTATTGGCTTGTCCAGGTATATGTGCTGCTTTTAAGACTGAACTTGCTAAAAGGCTGAACTATATACCTTTAAGATAGACCACAGGGAATTAGTATTTAATCAAGCAATAGATTTTCCTAGCACTGTTTGTCCAAGCATTACACAGAAAACACATAACCTCTCAAGACATATTTTTCCCCTTTAAAAGATTGTGATTTCTTTCAGTAGTCAAGCCCAAACATTTCATATGATCAAATTAAGAAAAAGCGAGATTTTCTGCAACAGGGAGGAATAAAGAAGAATTGCTACACAGACAAATTGTTTTAAAGCTTTCTAGGGACTACACAATAGCTCTGGGATCCCTTGGGTAAAAATGAAATAGCTACACCTTAGGAATATAATGGAAAGATATTATCAACCGTGGTTTACAGGGGATAGAAAGAGGATCCAGCCGGACTTCCCACAGAATATGTGAATAATCTATGAGAAAGACTGAGCCCATTAAGAGTAACTACACAGTATATGCTAAACCTTGATAGATGTTATACCCTATTGGAAGTCATCTACTTTTCTTTCTGGATAGCCTTTTAATTTATGCTTTAATATAATCTTTTAAAAATAATTCTGACTGTACTGGCACTTCTGACACACAGACCATAATTTCAAATCCTTTTATCAGAACATGTATCATTTTGTCTCATACTAGTAATAGGATGGGAGTCAAGGAATATCTACAATTTCACCTCATGCCTCTTAGCAATAATGGAGTTATGGGTTGCAATGAAATACTGTATAACTCACTATCCATCAAATGAGACTGGGGCACTGAAGAAATTTGCTCAATGGCTGTTTCATGCAAAGAACATAAACAGTCTTGGGATCAAGCCAATGGCTCCCGTGGCTCACCGAGCTTCTGAACCCATAGGCTGAAGTCCTGTCCCCTCTGGTATTTTCCTTCTGCCCCCATTAGAGGTGAATCTCTGCTATGTGGCTGGGGTTGCAGCACTCCCCTGCATAGGGAACATGGGTTCACTATGCTGCAGGGTGAAGAGGAAACCCAGGGAGGGTGTCCCAGGTCTTGGCAAGGTTCTCTCATTGCTTACTGTGGCTGCAGATTATGGTGGGAGGTGGCATCACAGCTATCACTGCTGCAATGAGCTGTGCTCAGTCTTCTGTGAGTGCCTCCAGGGAAGAGGTCTGCAGCAGTGGGTGCTGTGAGCGGGACATGTAGGATGGGGATGTCAGACTTACCCTGTTCCCCTTACTTTCCATGTTAAATCAATGCACAACGGTGCTGGCTAAAGCGCTTCTTGGTTCAATGTGTTGGCAGTGGTGGAGCAGGTTCCCACAGTCCCATGTCTCTTCAGGCACTGGACAGGGCTTGAAGTGCACAAGAGAGGATTTAACCCAAGGACCTCTCCTGGATTTAATATTAATTTAGCTGAGTTGTTTTGTCTGTGTGTTTTTATTGCTACTTTCTGGCAGTACAGATGCTTAGGACTCCTATTGTCCATGTTGTCCCAAACACCCAGTCATCATCCTTTCCTCTTTTTCCTGCAGTCCTTTGAATTTGTACCTGCCCTTCCCCATCCAACCTCCCAGAACTCCCCACCAGCCTTTCCCCTGCTCCAGCCCAGCACTGCAGATCCCCTCCTGCTCTTTGATTTTCCAGTGCTCTACATTAATTCCAATTCTTACCATTTCTAGGGCAGGGGAACTGTGGCCACAGAACCCAGGTGGCGAGATGCTTCTTTATTCTGTAGGACAGTATCTGTATGACCTGGTCAGGATGGGAGGACTGAAGTGAGGAGGAAGCCATGTGGTGTGTTGGAATTGTTGAGAATCAAACTCCAACAGCTAATGAGTCTCCATATAAACTTGTGAATTTTCAAAGACCCACAACACACTCAAATTTGCCTGGGTTTCCATCTGCAGTGAAAAAAGTAAACTTTCCCAGCTTCCACCAGTAAGAAAAGGCACAGGGTTATGAGTTCATAACTGATGGTTACTGATGGACACCT
>VZTV01014983.1:2193-20304 GCA_013400875.1 Anhinga rufa
TTAGTTCCTAGCTGGTTTTGGAACTAACCAAGATACTTTCCTAAATATTAGTGATTGCCTCTGGGAACCTGGGGAGGACAAGGACGCTACAGAAAACGAGAAAGGGCAGAAACCTTTTTAAAGAGGGAGAAAGAAAGATGTGAAGATGCCGAACATCATAAACTAATCAGTGTATAAAAATTCTGGAACGAATTACTGAACAACCCATATCAAGCGCTTTAAAGATAGTAAAGTGATAAAAACAGGCAACAAGGGTGTGTCAAGAACAGCTCACTTCAAACAAACTAATTTATTTATTTGATAGGTAATAGATAGCACAGAAGGAAGAAGCAGAAGATAGGCTATATTTCAACTGCAGTAAAGCTTTGTTACTGTCCACATTGCGTTCTCAGAGGGAAGCAGAGCCTTGATAGAGTCACCATCAGGTCGATATGGTTGGCTGAAAAAAATTAGTTTCAAATCTACTTATCAGTGATACCCCACCAAATAAAGAAAATATCTCGAGTGGGTGCAATTCTGCCATGGGTCTTCTGAATCCAGTCATATTTAATGTTTCCATTATGACTTCCAGAGTACAATAGAAATCGTACTTTAAAAACTTGTGGGCAGCCACAGATACTTTGGTGAAAAGGATCGCACTTTGCACTAATCTTTTTAAATGGGAAGAATGGTCAAAATTTGGCACGCTGAAAGTCAAAGAAGAAACCTGCACAATGCTGCACAGGAGCAGAATGCCACAACACAAAAGGAGGAACTATCTGGGAAGTGCAGCAGACTGACAACTAGAGTGCCTCACAAACTGGATGGGTAGGGAAAAAAGAAAATATTGGTTTATTCTGTGCTGGGCAGATTTCTGATAGTGCACTCCCTATCTGTGCTGATACCTTGGGCCCCCAAAAGCATCCTAGTCACATCCATATTGCATACTAAATGTATTCCACTTCTCAACCCTCTTGCAAGCCCTGGGAGCCATGCTGGTTCTCCCGTTAAGAGGTTGAAGGATATTGCTTGTGGTGAGGAGTTTTGAAGAGGCATACTGTATTGTGAAGTTGATAAATGGATGTATGGATCTGACTCAAAGACCACTTCAGTTAATACAAGTGATATTGGTATGCAGGTAGGTGATACAAGTCTTTTGGACAGATTCTGGAAGACTTTACTCACTTCCCTAGCAGAGTGACTGAAGTATTTCAAGAACAGGTTGGACAATAATCTGACAATTACACTTGTTTTTAATTTAGTGGCAATAGTCTCTTGGGGATGGCTCCACACTTCCATCATTAATTTACACTTGGGTGATTTAAAATCAGTAGTCCAGATGCTCAGTGAGGGAAAACTGGCTATAGCTCCACTTGGAAAAAGTAAGTTTGCCTGATTTATAAGGGGTTGCGGATCTGGCCCCTACTGTTCAAATGTTAATATGTCAGTCTGTATTAGGTGAGTGAATTGGTGCTATTTTATTTGGGAGTATTTTTTAGTTTTATAGCAGCCTCTTAAAAAAGAAAAATATATATAAATTTCTAGCTTATGTGGCATCTTTTATTGAAAAAAAACCCACATTTATTAATCAATAGAGTTAGGTTTGCTTTTGTTTTTACTGAACATTGGTACATATCACATACTTAGGCCTTTATATCATAGGCCAACAACCACTGAAGTCAAGCTGAGGGGCAGGATTTCCTTCATTCACTGAATCATACCTATACGTTTTGTTAACTTCAGAGTCAAATCACCTTTAGTTCTCCATCTCTTTATTTTACTATCACAGACTGCACAGAGAAAAGACTAGGCTTATTCACAGGCACCAAGGCACAAGAAGGTGTGATCAAACATAGCGAACTAAAATGGCAAGCACAAGGTTTCTGTATCAAAGACATAAAAGCCTGCTCAGGCAAAACACCACCCCTACATCTTAGCTGAGTACAAGAGTTTCCCAAACAGCAGGATACTGGCTTTAAGTACAAAGGCAGATCAACTGAACCTTAAAAATTAGCCTCACGCTGTTTGGCCCAAAGCCTGGACAACTGAACAAAATAAGGGAACCTAAGATTAACTTCCAGGTTAGCTGGCTGAGTGTTGTGGGGACTCTGCCTCTGTGGATATCACTTCAGAAAATGTCATTTATTTTTCATAGCAACCACAGCCTGTAGGTGCAAGAACAGGATAAAAGGGAGGAAAAAGCAAGCAATATTTACAGTTGATCTTTTTTTCACTTAGCTCTCACACACAGAAGTGATTCATTTTTACCAATAGGGAAAGTAAGGGCATCCCTTTCATGAGTCAGACCCTTTTTTTCTTGTGGATTTCTCTGTTTTCAATGTTTTGTTTCTTGATTTTGCTTTTAATTCCCTGTGACACAGATAAGCTTAGCAGTAAAAAGGTGACCACCAAATGTGCTTTCTCCTCATCCTGTCTTCCTTAGTATTTTTGAACTAAGTTGCAGTTCAGGACCTCTTGTTGCTAATACTAGTCTGAAGTGAATGGTTCAGGTCAGTCTTAAACCTAAGTGCCTAAAGTTATGGAAGCTAACAAATACCCATCTTTTCATCTTTGGTCAAGAGACACAAAACCTCATCAAAGCAGGCCATATTTCATAGACTGATAGACAAGTAGATTGAGGACTTACCTTTAGTCCTTACAGTTCGAAGATCTTGATCAGCTTTTCAAAAAAAACCAAAAAACAGAACAACATATTTTATATATACAAACTTAAATTTCACAATTTAGCCCTGATGTAACTCATCTGGGCCTCCCAAATCACACCAGAAATTAATCAGCCATACAGAGGTAAGGCTGAAAGGGCTTAAAAGTATTCACTGACTTTGCATGCCTCTGTTTACGGTTGTCTGGCTTTAAACACTTACCAGCAGGTGTCTAAATTAGGCTATCTAAAAAAAGAAGAACCCAAAATGTGGGGGACTTTTTAGAAAAGATTTCCCCAAGTGACCTGTTCAAGGATTTTGAGTGAGCCAGTGCTCAATTCAGAAAAGGCAACCAAGGGCCCAGTCCAAAACTGACTGAAGGACACGGTCGGCTTGCATGACTCTCACGTCTCTGGAAGTGGCAATCACAACGTATACCAGATTGTGTATTATAAAGCATATGTTACAAGGTTCTGAGGCAGAGAGGTGGTCATTTTCATATTGAAACTATATATTGCTTTTCTATGCACCTGGCTAGATACTTGGTATACAGCCCTTGTCTTCTCTAAAAAGGAGAAGGAAAAAAAAGTAAGTGAAGGCTGGTTTTAATCCAGTTCATTCATGACCTATGCTACAATCCTGAAACCAAGGAAAAAACAATCTTTAATCTTTCTCAGCTAGTCAAGGAGTGCCCAAGGAACCTACTATAATAATTTTAACTGGTATTTAGAAAGCATACCTAGCTTTTTTTGAGTTTTCTTGGACTTTCTGGAGCTAAAAACAAATCTGGAAATCAATGTCACTTAGATACCAGCCATTCAGGTATTCTGATGTCAGACTTATACCTCAGTTTTCATCTCCCTCAAAGACTTATTGCATAAGATATAAAAATTCAAAACACCTTAACCTTTTTTTATATTAATAGATCTGTTAAAATCCTTAGCTACCCCTCACTGGCTAGCAGGGCTTAAAAACTCCAGTTGTCTTGTCTTCCTCAAGATTTTATCAAAGATTAATTAGCATGGCTTGAAATACATCCTTTTTCCTAATAAAAGAAAGGCTGCATTTTAATTTTTTTTTTTTAAGTTACCACCAGGAGAGTCAGGATATGAAAAGAAAAGATTTTAACCATATAGACAGAAAGACAGTTTTGGAGAAGTTAGACTAACCACCTGACAGTGGCAGAGTGCAAACAGAGGTGAGAAAGGAGGTCAAATGTGCATCAGTCAAATACATCTGTGAGAAAGCAGGTCTGGAGAAGAGGTCACTTAAGAAAAACCAGGGAAATGTAAAAGTCCATAAGACACTGAAAACAGATTGTTGAGATCCCACTCTTCCCCAGCTATCTTGTTGGAAAAAACAGAACAGTATTTGCCTGCCTTTTAGTAAAGGAAATTGTAGCAGATTAACAGGTTTTCTGACTCTTTTTGTAAAGGTTTAAGTAGAGGAAGAAAATTCCAAGATCTTGGTTATTTAACTAAACACAGAATTTGGCCTACCATTTATCTCTGTAGGAGATAATTTTTTTTCTCTTTTCATGAAATCTTAACTCAAGCAAGACAATACATGACTTACAACCTGAGGGTGAAACCCAGTAACTATGCATAGGACGGGTAGAAGGGCACTGACATCCTCATTCCTTGGGTGGGGACCTGAGCTACAGAGCAATTGAAGGTTTGGTACAAAAGGAACACAGCTGAGCATCTCCGCACTTAATCCCCACTCTGTGTCTATGTTAGCAAGTAGAGCAGCTCAACAGGCATGGATTCACTGCATGACATGGTTGATGTTGCAGACTCCATGTCGACCTGCTGAGCATTTCAGTAGGTTTTAATTGCGAGTATCTGTAGTCTGGCACCAGGTACCAAAAGCCAATGAGCACAGGAGTGCACTAGGTGCGCTCCTGCCATGCACTCCCAGCTTACTGCCACCCGAGAGAACATCCAGCCTTCACGCTCCCCGGATGCAGAACAAGTGGGGCAGGATGATCAGGGGATTCACTTCAAAGGTGCAACCATCATCTACAGAGAAGACACTGACTGTCCCCTCGCCTGGGACCCAGCCGGGTGGGCTGGCAGCAGGTGAGCCTGCCAGCCAGGCCCCATCCCCAGTGGGAGGTAGGTGGAGAAGCGCCAAGGCTTTTTGGCCAGGCAGGCTCAGGCACGAGCCAGGCATTGAGCTGTTCAGTCATGTCCACACCAAAGCATTCCTCACTCGGGCAGAGAGAAACAAAATCTTAGGGGCCTGATGAATGCCAGGCCACGACCAGCAGTGGTTTCAGGACAGTATTTTTTAAAGTATTCTTTTGCTGCCTAATTAACATTTTAGGGACCTGTATAGCACTTTAAGTAATTTGCCTGAGGCCACCACAGCCATTTGTGGCAAAGCAGGGAAATGCACCTTCATCCCCAGAGGCTCTGGCTAACACCATAACCGCACCAGCGTCCTTCCTCTTTTCTCCTTCCTGCTGGCTGTCAAAATCAGCTTAAATTCAAGTAACAGGAACATATTTTGATCACAGAGAGATAGACCTTTGAGGGGCATTGCCATGAGACATTTCTTACTGAAAAAGAGACACTTTTATCACAAAAGAAAAATCCACCGGCATGTAACAAGCTGCACAGAGCCCACAGTGGTCTATCGGGGATGGTCGGGGCAGTAGGAAATGAGAGATGGCTGTGGAGATGCAAGGGGAAAGGAGGTGGTGAGGTAAAAGGAAAAGCTAAAAAAGATATGTATTTATTCAAAAGAAAATAAAGTTCTTAGCTATCATCCTATTTCACTCAGTAGCAAAATTTCCACCAACTTCAGCAAGACAACTGGCTGACAAGCCACGCGCATGGCTGAAGAAAGTGGGCTACCGATGTGCAACTTACAGCTGTCGTCCCCTGTGAGACTCTGAGACACCAACACTTTGTTTCATCCCAAATCAGCAGGAAAATGTAAATATTAGATTTATTTTTTCTTGACTGAAATATGCTGTGAATATCTGTTTTGATTCAGTCACAACATTTATTTTAGGCCTTTAGTTTTGGCTAATGCTACGATAGGAAAAGCTAAAATATTAAGTATAGAATGCCCTGTAAATTTAGTACATCAATATATAGAATATGAAAATTTAAAAGATAGAGCATTTTGGTAATTTCTTGCAAAATCTTTACAAAAATCAGTACATTCACATGAAAATATTTTAATTTAATTGAACCAGCATTTCAAGATTTCCACCCAACTTTCCGTTCATTACTTTTTACAGGCTGTACTTGCATGAACAGGAATTTTAATTTCAAAACATAAAGCTTGAATTTGCAAAACTCAGGCAAGTTACCATGCTCAAAATCTTGCTCTTCCTCATGCAAGAGCCTTGCTAATTAGTTTTGATGAAATTGTGATAGAACCTATTACCTTTCACAAGCTTTGGATCAGGCCTTTGGTGAAAAATCTTTAATTATATCTTTCATCACAGTAAAAATCTAAAGAGATGGAAATTTATCAAAAATAATTAATAGATTTTTTTTCTCAAGGCTTGTCCTAACTTGTTTAGTTCACTTTAGCCAAATATTTCACTTGTAATACTTTATTTACTGGGTGTAAAAATCAATGAAAAACAATGATAACGAAAAATAAATTTAAATTAATGGCATACTTTTCTCTGCATTTATAATAAGCTCCTCAACAGTTCACATTTTCTAATTACAGTGCCAGAGGAATATGCTCTATGTTTTCATTGTGTGTGCACAAGTAGCAATGTATATGTGAATTGCTAGCAAATATTATTACGTGTATGTTTTCTTGTGGTATGTTTGCAAATTAATACAAGATCTCATTGAATTATTCATCTCCCATTCTGTCCCTTATACTAATAAATCATTAAAAAATAGACAGTATCTATCTCACCAAAATATATGGGGTAAGATGTGGCCCTGGTTTTTTTCCAACTATCTAGGGGGTTTTTATCAGTCTCCCGGTGTCTGAGCTCCTACATGAGGGGGAAAATGTCTCAACTCTAGTCACAGGCAGTTGGGTGAGTACACAGGGAAGAGGACTAGTGTTGGTTTTGTGGCTGTAGCATTAGGATGGGAATGAGTGGAGTAAGAGGAATGAAAACAAGAGACAAGAAGAATGTTTAATCTCACATGTATCCCACGAAAGCTGAGGAGAAAATGGTACTGATTATCGCTTAATGCCAGGTAAGAAGAAACTGCATTTCCAAATTCGGGGCAAAGATCCACAATATGGAGGTTTGCTGTATAAAACAAATTCCAAAAGGTTTCTGGGCAAACATGAAAACAACTGTATGGAAACACTATTGGAATGTTTCTGCTTCATGATGTCAGTTTGGCAATACAAACTGTTATTATTCTTTCTAATGCTAAACAGAATACAGGCATCATATTAGCACTAATGTAACGGTTTTCAAAAAAATAAAAATATGAATGAAACACAAATGAAATGGCACAAGAAAACTAAAATAACACGTAGAAGCTGATATTGCCAGTAAGATTCAAAATATTTTTAAAAATTAAATACCTTGTAAAATATTTGTATTTTGACAACAGAATGGCATGTTCTGATAAAAAAAAATTTCAATATTTTGAAGGAATCTGATAATTAAGATCACAAGGAAGTGATACATTAGAGTCATGCTTGTCCTTTCCATTTTTTGGGGTCACTTTAGTTTTTTGACAATAAGATGTACAACTGGAGATATTAGTATCTAGGTTTTTTTGTATAATGGAGAAAGGGTAAGATAGGATACAGTTTTAATGGAATTTTTCCCTGTGAATCATCTTTATTCTAAAATAATGTAAAACAAAAGCCCATCCCACTTACAGTCAGCACTTCCCTACTAAAATGCAATACCATGTAACATGGTTCTACTTTAAGAGCAAAGCAAGCTTTCTTGAGAAGTGTGGCAGAATGTATTCAGAGGAAGACCAAGTCACAGCAAACAGTTTAAGCTGGATCCTGCTCTGCTAAATTTTTCCCTACTCAGGACCGCCAGCATCCCTCCAGAACCCCACTGCCAGTGATGCTGTGTGAGCTGATACCATTTCATCCATGTACCAAAACTTGCAGGGTCTTAATTCCTGTTGCCTCAGTGTGGCTTGAAAAGCAGAAGAAAAGGACACCGGGTAGGAAGTTGCTTACAATCATTCTGCTACATTTTATGAGATTAAATGAGGGGATTTCCCATCAAGGTGAAGGAGAAAGCACACCTGTAAAGACTGAACATCAGCGATAATTTGGCATAGCTTCCTTCCTGCTCTGAAACTTGCTGGAATGTTTTTAACTTTTTTCAAACTCTCTTTTGTGTTACAGCTGAAAAAAACACAATTTTAAAACTGCGAAGCTGTACTTCCCCACCTGCTCACGTCTTAACATGACTGGACTATCTTTGGTTTAGAAAAACTGAAGAACTGCTTTTATACCTCTCTACTTCTTTACCTTCCAGTCTTGCTCTGTGATTTATTTTACCTCACTTTGTCTTTCTCTCCCATGTGTCATTGTGTTGAGGGTCTTTAAAAACTGCCACACCCTCCGTACTGCACCATTGGGACAGCCTGGGCTTTTCTCTTGTTTGGATCACTCGCTTGGATGTCACTCTGCTGATAGAAGCCCAGAGTGCAGAAGGGAGATAAAACCCATTTCTCCTATATGAAATAACGGTTGGACAAGAGTTAACCAAAATACGTTCTGAAAGGGCCTGATCTAATATCCCCTGCAATCAATGGAAGGCCTTTAACTGACTTCAGCAGGTCTCAGATAAGGACCCACATTAATATTATTACCATTATCATTCGTAACGGAGGCTCTGAGCATTGCTGTATGGTATGTTTTGTAAGAATAAGAAACAAATATGGGATGGCATGTTCCTCTCTGCTGTTTTAAAAGAACATTAACTTAATGCAAATTTTTACTTGCTTTGTTTTCTTTGCTGCTTTTATATATCAGATGTTCCCTTGTTAGAAGTCCTCCATGTGTTTCAAGATATCTCAAGCCTCAACAGAAAGATAAGAATATTAAAAATCAACAAGGAAGTTTTACTCACAAATAGTTTAGGCATTTGCGGTGATTAAGTGTTAAAGAAAAAAGACTTCAGAATAATTCAGATGAAAGAAGAAGTCCCACCTTATTTAATCGGGTCTCACTTGTATGGGTGACACTGATACCATTATCCTTCACGTTGTATTGTGTTCCAGGAAGAAACAGACCTAAATATCTGATATAAAAACTCAGGCTGAACTTTCTCAGGCTGGAGATGTTGAAGGCTTAGAAAAAGGCATAAATACTGCTCCCATTTTAGAAAATCGCCTAAATATTATGTAATAAAAATCTGTAGAGATCAGAAAAATTCATAGGGCTGTCTCTGCCCCTGTTGACCTCCACTGTGTGGAAAGAAGGAAGTGGAGCAGGAGAAATTTTTCTAAAAGAAAGATACCTCTCAGACAGTTTTTTGCTTCAGTAACTTTCCATTTGATTTATATCACGATCGTTTCAGTGACTCTCATGAACTTTAATGGATTAACCTTTGCAATGATGTCCTCTAAGGAACGGAAATGTTATTACCCCTTGTAACAGTTTTTAAGCTGGACCTGCTGAAGCTAGATGATATGCTTTGGGTCATGCAACAGATCAATGGCAGCGTGCAGTCCTCTCCTCTTAAGCTCTTAGTCTGAGAAGTGAGCTCAGCAACTCCAAGATCACACTTGATCACTTGAGGAAGTTGTACCTGTGTGATTTGCTGCTGGTCGTTGCTCTTGAAGTCATCGCATCTAGGACTGAGCTTCATGTGTTATGTTGTGGGCTTTGTCCTACTCTTATTTACATGATTAGAAAAGTCCTTTTGGCTCTACAGANTAAATTCAGGGTTGCATCTGAGTCTGAATTCTGTCTAAACTGATGTATATACTTACACATACACACGTATGTACACATCTTTTTTCTGTCAGTATCTAACAACCTGTTTCTTACACCACTTCACTATTTTAACTCCTCTCCCTGATTTGTAACATACCCTCACCCACCATCTCTGCCACTCTGAAGTTGAAGAGAGCTTTTAAAATTGTAGTTTGTCTGCCCAAACCTCAGTACAGGAATGAAGCAACTAATCAATAAACACTTCAGTCAGCCACTTCTTATCTCTAAGAAGTATCTAGTAACTTCCCCAAGTACTTTGGCATGTGGGTTTTACTAATTCAGTACATTGAGAAGTGTATGCAACTAGGGAGTTTAAATGAATGTAAACAGTATCATTTAAATATCACCAGTGAGGTTTGTCTGTAATAAAATTATATAGTTAAAAAAAATTACATTTTCAGTTAAACTAATGCAGTAAAATTAATTCATTTTATCCCAAATGGATAATTAAAGCTAAGTTAATATGTCAGGCTGAACAAAAATAATATAATTTATACCATATTTTGCACTGTTTTCACTAACTTGCTTTCCAGTGTGATTTCAAGATAAACATCTTTAGCTTTGGTAAAGATGAAAACCTACACCTGGCCTTAGTACTCCGAAGCACTAAAATGCTGATGAAGTTACAGAATAGCCAGAATAGAATGAATTCTCACAGGTGGCTACCAAGTTTTAACACAACGACAGTTAAAGTTAGGGGAGAGATCCCTCAGTTTGCAGTAGGGTAGGAGGGGAAAACATTGGTTTGCCAATCACAGCTTTCCTAATCAAGGAGAAAAAAAGAAAAAAAAAATATTAAAACCTTGAAAGCCTCAGGAAACTTAACTATAACTTTACATCCAAACAAAGCTTTATGAGATGGTAATACAGCCAAAGGGGGACTGCCAAGTATTTGCCAAGATGTAACTCTATGAGAATAATTAAATTTGAGACAACCTGGTAATTGTTATTTCTGAAAAGGATTGATGGATGACTTTCTAGTCATATAACACTGGCACTCTAAAGAACACCACTGAGGCAACCCTAAGAAATAAGAAGTCAGACATTTAACAAAGTATTTGAGACAGACATTATGAAAGTATTTCTAACCAATGACAGGACACAGAAAAGCGTAGCAAGCATATGTGATCAAAGCAGTAGGCAGTACTGATCTTGATCTTGATCTTGATCACAGATGTGCTAGAAATGCAAAACGTAGGAAATGCCAGAGGAAGGGTCATTTTCCAGTAGTGTGCTGAACAAAAGGCACCCATGAGCATGCAGAGCCATTCTTCTCAGGCTCTATTACTTCTGTTGGTAAGTCTGATGGACCCTGGAAAGTGGATTTCCTCCTTCATGGTAGGCATATGAGCTTTAAAACAGGCCTGGGGTTTCTGTTGTTAGAGCTAGTGTACCACAATCTTCATTACCAATCCAAACTAAAATAAACCAGTGTTGCCCTCAGTAGCTCAGTGGGAGAACTGGAGTTGAAAAGGCAGTTTACAGAGGAGACAAGACACTGTGGCTGTTTGTTGAGACCCAGTGTGTAGGAAGAGTACAGGTTAGCAGTCTGTTGAGCTGTAGTGTCGTACCAATGCAGCTGATACAGAAGCTCAAAGGGAGCGTCTGAAGAACGTGGCGCTCTTGAAATGTGAGGCAAGAAGAATGAAAAGCTGGAGAGGCAATTCCCTTGTAGCAGCGATGCAGAGCATCAAATCTCATTTCTCAACGAGGTCTGGAAGATCCAGCCAAAAGATCCAAGTGCCACAGTAACAGATCCTACAGGATGAAACATAGCATACATCTAGACCAAAAACAAACTGAGAAAATCCTGGTAGGAGAGCAATATGTTCAGGTAACTACTATCCTAAAGCCATCAGGCAGGCAGATATGTTTCCCCAAGACACGGTATTTCACTTGGACTTGGGCAGAGCTTCCTTTTTGCAAATAGTGCTTATTTTCAGATTTCTCCATTTGGCCAATGCTTTTAATATTGGTATTAATCTTTTGGTACTGGCAATATTTCCCTGCTTCCAACACGAGAGGCTAATTGAGGAAGGCCTGACACTTTTATACTTCTGTACTCAGTACATGTGCTTAACCAAAAGGAGGTCAAGAAGGTTTGAGTGTTTCCTTAAGGTTCATAAGTGCACAAGTGTTTCCCTGAATCAGGGCCTATATCACCATTACTAATTCAGAGAGCGCAGGAGATAACTGCAAGTGGAGAGCATCTTCCTCATGCAAAGGGAAGTCTCTGGTGTGTTTCGTGCTGTTCTCCTGTGAAATGAGACCACTGGAAGACACTTACTCTACAAATGAATCTTTTGTGAGTTTCACTGTTGCCTACAGTAACTCTGAGGTCATTCTCCGCAGTCAGCTCATCTGTATCAGAAAGGAAAGGAATACAGAATGACGGGACCAACACCCATAAAAAAATATTGTGCAGTGTACCAAATTGCCTGAAAATGTTTCTTGTAAAACAAAGAATATTCTTGGTATTGCTATTTTCCACGTAAAACAGTTCTCTTCCTTTCTTCCCTTATACAAAACCATGTGAAGCTTCTGTGACTCGTTCCTTACATAAGATTTCTGCTAATAGACTATTGGGGTAACTTACTCCAAAGCCAAGCATGACCTTTTCCTACAGAAAGTTTGGATAACAATGGATATCGCAAATTGTCGTCCAGTTACAGAAACAAAAATCTCAATATATTTATCCTGTGGAGGAAAGCACAGACACCACAGGGTCAGGGAAATCTACAGGCCGTTGCTCTTTGGGAAAGTCAAAACCAACAAAACTACTACATTTGCCTGACCAGAACCTTACAGAGTAGAGTAAATAGTCACAAAACACCCCCTGCCTTTTCAAACAGTAGTGAATTGCTAGCTACAAGCAAAAAAAGAATATTCTTTTGTAGGTTTAGGGTAACCCCTAAAACCTGGAGAGGAAACTGAAAATAGAAGACAGGATGGCCCTGAGGCTTTTAGAAACTGCTGAAAAAAACCCACTATTTCTAGAGTAGACTACAGCATGTAAAAAAGCCAGAGTATCTCTGAATTCTGACACTTTAATAAGGCAGTAAAAAAAAAAGGGTGATTTTTCTGATAAAACCAGCTTTGTCTGAGGAAGACCAGAAGAGTGGATATCTATCTTTTTGCACTAAAGGGATAGAAATAGCCAGCTGGTCTAGAATATTAGCCAAAATACTTATGAACTGTGTGGTTGCCAAGTACAACTAAAATGTCACTGGGAAGGCTAAGAGTATGTTTTCTTACTGGGGAATTCCAGAGGAACTATTATGAAAAAAAAAAAAAAAAAGGACCATGGTTTATAGGGCAAGGTTTCAAAGCTTTTTTGGCAAGATATAATTTCTACCACATTATCAGCAGCCCTCAGTATCCTCAAGCAAAGGCAGAGACTGGAAGAAATGTGCAGACAAGATGATCTTTCCTTGGCACAGTTATGTACAGATCAGCTCCTGTTATGTCAGCTAAATAAAACAGACTTTGCATGGAAGCACTTGCCATCTCAGTGACTGATGCTAGAAGCAGCTCTGTCTGTCTATCTGTCTACCTATCTATTTACAGAAGGTAGAGGTTGTACAGACTATATTACGACAATGTCCAGCTGTCTCTGAAACATTTGATTTAGATGGGAGTTTAGGTGAGGGGCAAAGGTGAACACTCTGCAAAATCACAGGAAAATCTGTCTCAGCAAAATCATGTGAGCACTTTTCTACGAAAGGCGCAGAAGTATTATCAGGAGTACCTAAAACGGCGCATTTAAACAGAAACAGCAACGTTGCCACTATTGCTTGCAAAGCCGAGAGGTATCTGAAGTTAAAAAATATCACATGATTTGCCACAGAAGCAACCTGTGGTAGTGTGAAAATAGGTTTAATACATATCTACTTCAGCTGAATGTTTTTATCCCCTGCAGTTGCATAGTGAAAGGAACTTGTGAATATGAACTGGTATGGGATTTATGCCCCTGTTTAAAGCAGCCTGAAGAAGCAGCTCCTGTAATCAGCTCGTGACATACATTTGGCTAAGTCTGAAAACTAGAGATGGACCATTTAGACATTGTCATTGACTACTTCATCATTAATATTAGAAACGTTAAAAATGTTTCACAGTTCTGTCCATATTCCTCCAGAATTACATTTCTTCTACCCTGGAGTAAATGTCTTCAGCTTCATTCTTGACCTGTAGAAGGCACTGGCACCTCAGAGGACGGAATTTGTGTCTGCGTGTTTGCGTGTCTGTGTGTTAGCTTACTACATTGAGATTTAGGGCATCTGAGGTTAATTTTAATGCCCCTTTCTGTGTAATCAGATACCTCCTACATGTCTGTCAAGAAGTCCTTTGTCACAGCTCCATAATGGCACTTAGCTGGTGTGTTGCCACTGTTGACTTCTAGTACCTCACCCTAAGGGTTGAGTCCTGCTCTCCAGTTACATTTGGGCAGAGAATGGGGGTATAAGCAGATATTGGCCATCTCATCAAATTAAAACAACATCTGACAAGTGATAGATCAGTAAGGATGGATGCTTTACTTATTCATATGCACCCCCCAGCAATTTAGCTGGTTCCCTAATTGTCTTGTTTAAGAAAAGTGAGTTGCCTCTACTTGCCTTACATTTCTACCCACAAAGCACTAAGGATCCACCTCATTTTATCATTCTCAGAGCTACTAAAGGTACTTTTACTTACTTTCTTTTTCCTTTTCTTTTGCACAGCAATCACACCCTGTGCCAGACTGCCTCTCTGTTAGTGACCAATTTAAAGAAGATGGAATTGTTCTCTAATTTTGCTTATGTAAAGTAGGTATATTTAAAAAAATTACTCCCCAGAGGAACTACGATCATACCTGTATTTCTAACTGAGAAAAGGGAATATCCCTGAAAATTTCAATTTACCTAAAACTGGAATAAGAAATTTTAAGTTCCATGTGAAACATAAAGAGAGGAAAGGCACTAAGAAATCATATATGATTGCAAGTGAACAAAAAATGAGCTAAGCATAATAAAATTGTTATACTTATGCTCTATTCTTAATGAACCAAGTAGTAAATATTTTATTACAGACTTAGGACTAATAGGTGACTAAGTAAAGGAAATTTTTTCCAATAATAATGTTGCATGGCAAGTCACTCAGCCAGTTTTCACAGGAAGGAAAGAAAGAAATATACAACTTTGACCTAAAAGTACAGACCAGAAAAAGTGTCTTTGGCTGCATCTGATTCTAACCTAGCAATAATATCCCCATCAAACTGAAGTCCAAACAATTGCCCCCACTGCGAGTTCACCTCCAACAAGAAGTTAAGCACTCTCGATGCCCAGTTTCTGTAGCATCTCCAAAACCAACTAGTTAATCAGAACCCAACTGCTGACCTGGTGGTACAAAAAGGCAGATGATGGGCCAACTCCCTTTTCATGGGTCTTTGTGTTGTACACTGCTGACAACACTAGAGCTTGTTTTCGTCAGTATACTATCCAGATATGACTCAGAAGACATATGGAGAATAGATATGTGTACTACCAAGATTCAATTTTTAAAGTCACTTTTCTGTTCATAACCACACTGAAAAAAAAACACACACACACAAAAAAAAAACCCAAACCAACAACCACCATACAACAAAAATGTGCTAAACTGACAAAATCTGCTAGTAATAGTCATCTAAATTATTAGCTGGTCATCTCCTGCCCTCTAACTTCAGTGAGGATGGGAAAGGGAAAGGTGCTTGATGTATAGCTATGAAAAACGTCCATTTGGGGAAAGCTCTTAGATTACCAAACCTGAACACTGAACACTCTCTGTTTTACAAAATGAAAAACTGCAAGTTTATGGCAACTGAACACATCACCCAAATTTATTGGTTACTATTCAAAAGAAGGAAAAAAAAGAAATAAGATTTAAGTTTGCCATGGAGACTTTCGCATCACAATACACCTGCAAAGTAAGACATGCCTATAAACAGGAGAACAGGCACTTGTGAAGTCCATCCTTGAAGCTATATGCATAACATGGCCATTTGCTGGGCGATCTGTAATCCATACTAGAAAGCAACAGTAGATGGCCTACTTTTCACAAAAAGTGAGAGCTAGAGAAAACCACATTGTGCCATAGGGAGGGGAAGCACAGGCATAGCCTTCATTATTAATTGGCATACACAGAAAGAGCAAGCAGAAACAAGACTAGTAAAAGAAAGGGAATTCTCCCCGGAAACATATGGGAAGCACAAAACAGAAGTAATAAAACATTAAAGAATAGGGATACAAACACTAGCGTGCCCAGAAAGTGCAATCATTAGTAATGGACATAATGAAAGCACTGGAAGTGTGAGTGCAAAACTTAATGGCTTCTTTTACACATGTGAGAGAGAGCACGGCAAAAGACCCGGGTATCTAAATAAGAAATGTATGAAAGAGTCTTCCAAGTATCATTTTCTATATAACTCACCAGCCTTCACTGAAGGCAGAAGTAAAGGAAAGCACAGAAAATTCCACTTTGACACCTGTCTTTTAAAGCTGTTTTCATTTTCACAATTTATCTTTGTAGTTCCTGCACAGCAGAGCTCCTAAAGCCGAGTACTGTCAGCAAGTCACTCTGGCTGCAGACCTGGTTTTCTACTCACTTATGTCACCAGTCCACTGGTCCAACTCCTTTTTATAATTAGCCACTGAGGCTAAATTTCAGGCTAACCTTGCTGTGTAAACCCAGTACAGGCTCAAATCCCTAAAGAAAACTAAGCACCCAGCCCCCGCTGAGGTGCCCCTCTGCTCAGGAAGCCGAGAGTAAGCCTTTTCAATACTTTTGACTATCCTTTTCCTATCTGGTTGAGCTCTCAAACCACAAGTTTCCGAATGCTGTCAATTGACATTTACAAGGCACCTCAGGAAATATCTTTGCAGGTCACCGAAACCTTTCCAACCTGGATAACCAGTGTATGCAAATGAATGCAGATGCCATGTTACAGGCAATTTGAAGAGTTATTACTAAAAAACATTTGGTGGATGCATTTTCAAACAGGATACACAAAGTTTGTCCAACACAAATACTCAGGATAACATAGTGATTGCTTCAGAGTTGTCTAAGCGATAGGAATCACCTATTCAACCACTTAGGCTTGCTTCTAGCTAGGATCCCACAAATTTCTTTCAAAACTAATGGTGTGATGTAGGATTAGCTTAATTGAATTAAATGACAGCGCTTATGGGCACAGGGAAGACAGGAAGCAGCACAGCGTTGTTTGTATACACAGCCTTACTGCAAACATAATTTGACTAGCTCTTGAACAGCAGTGGGTAACACGGGTTGCAAGGTATAAAATGGAGGTGATTAATTCTGTCTTGGCCTGAAAAAATTACTTTTCTTGCCAATCTTTTGGCACCTCCTACTGACTAATACAGAAAGGAGTGACATAGGGCCTGAGGATGTTAAACAAATATAGTGAGAAATGAAAAGCTTTACCACCTAGCCTACATTAGGCTACCACAGTGACAGGGTAAGTGCGAAGGAAAATGAAAAAAAAAGAAGGGAGGGATTGATTCCACTTCGCAATGCTCAGTTAGTCCAACGCTGGGAGAAAGTTTGAGAGGGGGAAGGTTATAAGCCTATAAAATACTGGATTTTAATATGATGATAATAGACCAAGTGGGAAATAGGCATTTGTGTGTGAATTATAAGTGTCCACAACAAGTCTACAAGATGGGGTTAATAACAGGTTAACCTGTAAAAGAAAACCTGTAAGAAAAGACTGCAACCAGTGAGTTAGGACACAGAAGGAGACACATCTCCTTTACATATCTTCCAGTACAAGGAGAAATTAATAAATTTTATGGACAACGGGCTTGACAATACAAGAAGCTGTCCCCCCTTTTATTTAAACTGGTGTAAATCAGATGTATTTCCTTCCAATATATCAAAGTCAATAAAACAAGAGGGGAGAAAGACTGCTGTAAGGGGGAACCAGGCCTCCCCAGTGGCTGACAGTGAAAAAAGGGTAAACATAAGCAGTTGGTGTCTATGGGTCGTTGCTATGTTCTGCATCACACAAGTGAGTGGCTAAACTCATTTACACATGTTTACCCTCAACTACACTACTATGGTTTATAGATTAAGCTCTGCTTCCAGATACAGCCAGGTGTATCTAGAGTACCTCCAGAAACATCAGTGGAGTCGCTCTGCATTTACAAGAGCAAAAATGGGAGAGAAGCAGCAGGCTGAATTCTCTGCTAAACCAGTGCAAAGGTGCACCTCTGTCAGAGGACACTTTTAAAAGCAGCTACAGAACAAAAGCCTCTCTGCTTGCCAGCCAGGCATACATTATAGTAACCACACCCTTCTAGGTAAACCATGTACATAGAGCAAATCACTTCTTTTGAGAATAGGGTTTACTTTATCATTTTGAAAGGCATATTGCTATTTCTTGACATATTAGTATGCTTAAATGAATCACTTAAGAAAATAAACTTATTTGCCTATGTTTACATTTCTTTGTCCTCTCTGTTATTAATCAAATTTGTCTAATATTTTTATCACATTGTGTTTTAAATAAATAAATAAA
>VZTV01015016.1:10294-20975 GCA_013400875.1 Anhinga rufa
GGGGCGCGGCGGGGCGGGGGTCGTGGGGCGGGCGCGGCGGCGGGCGGCGGGCGGCGGGGCAGGCGGTGCCGGCGTTGGATGCGCGCCCTCAGCCTTGCTGAGAGGGCGGGCACGGGTACCTGGAGCGGGACCCACCGCGGAAAGCGCGGGGAGCCGCGGGACAGCGGCCTGCTGCCCTAATGTTGGGAGCGGTTAAGGTCATCCAATTTCAGCAGCTAGCGTTCACCTCGGTGATTTTTCAGGGGCCGTTAGACCGGCCTTGAAAGGAGAAAAAGAACAAAGTCCTAGAAAAAAACTGTACTTCTCTGTGGCCGCAGCTCAGTCCTTCCCGCAGTCCTGGCTACCGACAGGAACGAGTTTGTGCTAGTCAGAAAGTCGCTAGCAGCGGCTCACGTCCTCCAGGGTGGGGCAGGGACACTTTATACGTACAGCTATCGCTTAGCCTTCCCTTTGTCCTTCATCGTGCAGGAAATGATGTTTATAAAAAATGTGACCTCACAGAAAGTGGTGAGGGAGCTGGGTTTGGTCTGGAGGTGGTTTTGTGATGTTTCTCTCAGCAGGAATGCCAGATGAAGGAGTTTTGCCCACGGTTAGGCCACTCTAGCACTGCTGAGGCTTTGCTCTTAAAACTGTATGACTATGTAGTGAACTGGATTTTCAACCTACCCATGTAAAAATACTTCCAGATAAAAAAGATGAGGATCATGAAAAGGGGAGTATTTTTAAACTGCATTTTCTCCCAAATTCAGCTCATCGCATGGTTCCACAAACAGACCAACATCTGTTGGAAGTATCTTTCCATGCAGAAGGGCTGACCAGGTGACCTCTGGACATCTCCTCCAGTTCTGCATTTGAATGACTGCATAAAGCTGAAGCAACAACCAGCCAAACAGGCACATTGCTCAGAGCTTGTTGATTGCCTGGGAATGAAATGAACCAAACTAATTGAGGTTTTCACCAAGTTTTGGATTAGCTCCTGAAGACAGGGAATAGCAACAGGAGGACAAAGAGCACTGGGAAATACTACTAAGATAAATGGAAGCAAATCATTTGTATGAAGGAGCATTGGAAAAGTATTTCCACAGTTCGCCCAAAGCTGCTCAAGACTTTCTGTTAGCAGTTGGAAAAGAGTGCCTAATAGTGGCAGAACTGGCATTAGATCACAGAGGAACGTGTAATGGTATCATGAATGGACAGAAATGGCAAATGGACACCAGAAAGAAAGCTCCAAGGATCCTAGCTAGGCATTATCTTGACAAGATCCTTGATTTTCTCACATGATTATTCTTTCAGTGACAACAGTATTCCTTTACTTACTACATAGGAGTTCCTCTAAGTTTACATTATTTCAGGTTAGTTTTCTCTGATACCCTTTAAATATTCGCAAAACAAAATCATATTGAAGTTGACTTTCTGTGTTAACCATATCCCCAGGGTACCCACTAAGGATTGTGTGAGGAATTCTGATATAAGAGGAGAGGCTGAGAGAGCTGAGGTTGTTCATCCTCGAGAAGCGAAGGCTCCAGCAGGATCTTACTAATGTATATAAATACCTTATGGGATGGAGTAAACAAAGAGCCAGACTCTTCTTGTTAGTACCCAGTGACAGGGTGGGAGGCAATGGGCACAAACTGAAACACAGGAAACTCCATTTAAACATAAGAAAAACCTTTTTTACTGTGAGAGTGGCCAAACACTGGAACAGGATGCTCAGAGAGTTTGTGGAGTCACCTAGGAGATACTCAAAACCTGTCTGGAGAAGGCTCTGGTTGTGGGTCATGGGGAAAACTGCCTTACCGGGAACCCTCAGCAGCAGTGCTGGAAGGAGTGCATCATAGCAGCTGCACCCTACACTTGCATGTCAAAAGACCCAGGTGACCTTCATCTGTCCAAGCTTCAGCAGTATGTGGCAGTCAAAGCACGCTTGTTTTGATGGTTCTGTAGGTAGTGTTACATCTGGCTGCTTCGTCTGTTCAGCCTGAGTCACACAGCTCTCCTTTAAAACTAGGAACTTCAGCATTACCACAGAACATGGTTGATATACATCCCTGGAGCTACACAAAATATGTGATAGTTTATCATTATCCTTCTTTGAGCAGATACAGTATGCAGAATTAATTACTAAGATAGACATAGAGAAGGAAAATGCACAAGAGCAAACTCAAAGGTGGCTGGAAGATTTCTGAATTTTCTTTGTGCAATTAAGATTTTAATTAAAAAGTTGTGGAACAAAGGTAGCTATTCTTTAAGAGTGGGATCTGCCCACTGAAATATTTGATAGATTCTTGCTCCACAAAAGATTTTCTGCAATTCCCCTGAAGTAGGTTTTTTATACCATGCTACTTAGACATACTTAAAAAAAAAACCCAGAAGTTTTCTCCTTTGTGTACAAATCTGCTTGCCATTTTTTTTTTAAAATGACAAAGATTAAAATGTTCAGGAAGCAGAATCAATATAAGGGAGGCTAACAAATCACAGTCTCTTGTGGGTGACTGTTATCCACAAAATCTGGAGCCGCATATTTTTCATGCTTCTACGATATATTGAATCCTTTTGCAGAGTTTACAAAGGTGTCCATATAAGACAGACAAAAGGATTGATAAAGGTAATAGTTCAGTGAAGCTTTAGGAAAAATCCAATTACCTGTTCGCTACCTTCTGCCCATGACACAAATGTGAGAGTTGTTACTGTAAGAGGGTAGTCATTCAGGTCTTTGATTTTTCATTTGCTCCTCTAAGAGTAGTTAATTGCTGATTCTCTTAAAAGAACTCAGGGTATCTCACATTTTCTGTTTCAAGAGTCTCTTCATGATGAATAAACTGTCAATTGCTTCTGTATTGCTGTTAGATGCATTAGATGGTTAGATTTAGAACCCATGCCTATTGATGAGCCTATAAACCTTTTCAGTGCTAGCTAAATACTGCTTTTCAATGTCTGACTGCTCCCACAAATGCATTTCCCACATGTCTGATATTTATACAACTGGGAAATGATCACAAAACTACTAATTAAAATATATAACACATAAGCTACCCATTGTCTAACTACATTTCTCTCCCAGAAAATTGTGCCTTTCAAGCAAAAAAAGGCCAGATTCTCATTTACACCAGAAATAATTGTACCTGGAGTTAACCTGGAACCTCATTTAATATACCACTAATTTTCACTAGGATAGCAGAACTGAGTTTAGACCAGTAACTCATAGGCAATTATAAACAATCTGACAATTAAATATTTGTTAAATTTACTTTGCCATTGGAATGAAATCTTTATGTTATTCTGTGTGGTTATAGATGTACATTTCACTTCAGCTATTAAAATAATTCATTATATTAATGCAGACTCTCATATTTGCCTTAATATAAAAAAACTCCACATCAAACCAGCTTTTGTTCCAAAATACTTATACCACACCCAAATTCCTACTAAAGTAGAATAGATTTAAACTGTACTTTAATTATATGTTTACATTTAACAGTAAATATTTGACACTTTTCTATTATCCAGTTCTTCTAAGCAAGTTTATAACCTTGTTTGCAAGGTTATTTTATACTGGTTGTGATGTTCAAAGTAGTTCGGGCTGGTTAGCAATATCTCCTCCAATAAACTGTTTCAGACTGTTTTTTCCTGGTTCAAGAACTGAACAGTGCAGTACTGTGATGCATGATTGTGACCTGGCTCTCCAATTTTAAACACGCTCTGCAGTCCTCAAATATTGCTACTACAGTATGAAAAATGGCCTGGAGAGGTACAAGAAGGTATGGCTGATAAGCCTTTGGGCTAGCTGATGCCTTGCTGTGCTCTTCTGTGGCTGCTGCAACCTAGAATAAATCACAAGACTTTTGGGGCCGTTGCAGGATTTCACTGATGCAGAGGAGACTGGAAGACTGTCGTGGTTTAGCCCCAGCCAGCAGCCAAGCACCACGCAGCCGCTCACTCACTCCCCCCAGGTGGGATGGGGGAAAGAATCGGAAGAGTAAAAGTGACGAAAATCGTGGGTTGAGATAAAGACAGTTTAATAGGTAGAGAAAGAGCCGCGCACGCAAGCAAAGCAAAACAAGTAATTAATTCACTGCTTCCCATGGGCAGGCAGGTGTTCAGCCATCTCCAGGAAAGCAGGGCTCCATCACGCGTAACGGTGACTGGGGAAGACAAATGCCATCACTCCCAATGTCCCCCACTTCCTTCCTCTTCCCCCAGCTTTATATACCGAGCATGACATCATATGGTGTGGAATATCCCTTTGGTCAGTTGGGGTCAGCTGTCCCGGCCGTGTCCCCTCCCAGCTTCCCGTGCCCCCGGCACAGCATGGGAAGCTGAAACAGTCCTTGACTAGTGTAAGCACTACTGAGCAACAACTAAAACATCTCCACATTATCACCACTGCTTCAGCACAAATCCAAAACACAGCCCCATACTAGCTACTACGAAGAAAATTAACTCTATCCCAGCTGAAACCAGGACAAAGACTTAGGATGCTATTGTGCTTCTACATCTTCCTGCAAACATAGCTCTGTACAGTCTTGCTGTAGTTAAGAAGTCACAAAATGAATGGCTGAAAATAAGTTGATAAATTTGCATCCTAGACTAGAGTTGTGATGGTGCAACACACAGAACGAAGAGAGATGGGTCTGATTGGAGAATGATCTCTGAGTATTATTTGTAGGTAGTGCTTTAATTCTCAAAACAGGCAGAAAATTATTCTTGCCTATTGTGAAGTAGGAATACATTAATTCTAGAGTTGAAAGACAAGCCATTTAGCAGGGAAATGGCAGTATCTTAGAGAAAGTAAATGCAAACACCAGGCAGTGTTAGAACAGTTTCTTGCAGTCATTCCTGATGGAGAAGAATTCAAAGTGGAAGTTCAGATGATAAAATCTAATTTTGTAACAAGTAGCAGGAGAAAGCAGAGCTAGCATATGGAGAATTTAGCAAAGGAAGAAGGCAACTTTGTGTTGAGATCTGGTAGGATTGAAGCTGCTTAGATTTTGTTCACAGAGATGCTACATTCTTTTGTCCAAGGCACAAACCCACACAATTCTGAGACTATAGTATCTTTGCTGGTATTTTTGCCTGTCAACTTGCTATTAATTAGAGTTCCAAAGCTCAGAAAACACTTTTACTCACATATTGTTCATGGTGAGTCAAGGGAAACATATTAGGAACATGCTTTTCTTCCTTTTCCACAGATGCTAAGAATTACCCACTCTTCTGTTGGTGGCTTTGTTATTTTACCATCTGGATGATTTAGATTATTAAAGGTTACATGTATTTTGAAATCTTCCCGTACTCTGGATGTTTGACTTCAATATTTGTACAGTAGATCTTTTGGAGCTCTTCAGCTAGAAAATTATGCTAATTTTTTAGTACACAGAAAAATGTAGCTCTTGACATTCTGGCTGATTTGCCAGACCTTTGCAAACATCCAGGCATTAGTGCTACCTGTATATATAATATTTGAATTACAGCTCTTTTGTTTTCAAAGAGATTGATCATGGGCAAATAACTAGCACCTTGCACCTGAGCTAAAAAATGTAGGTTAATAGGCAAAGCCATAGAAGTCCATTTGCAGCCACTCAGAGTAAAGCACAGAAGAAATGCAATAACTGACTCTCCCCGTGAGCACTCTTTTGTTCCAAATACATTTGGAGCTATTCTGCTTCCCGTTCCTCTTGCTCAACAGGCTGTTAGAGCAGAAAGTAATGCACACAGTGCTGTCCAAAAGCAACAGGATGCCACTTACACCAATACCACACTCTGTTCTGGGTTCTTCTAATACTTGGAGCACTAAGCCATATAAGCAGTTGCATCTGAGTGCAAGTAAGGGGAAAGCATCCTCCTTTGCTCTGAAAGAAGATTCTGCTGTATCTGCCAAGCACTAGCACTGAAAGGGAAAAGATGTGTCAGAGAAGGGATATATTTCAGAGAAAAGAGACTGAAATATGTATGTCAACAGGTAACCTGGGTATTCACTAAACACATCTTTGAACCCATTGCTTTGGAAGCAACACTGGCCCATGTACACCCTGTAGACAATACTCTTCTTCACCTTCTTGGCCAGCCTCAGTTTGATTTTCTTTTACCATAAGCAGGATCACGATCCTAATACTTCCTCTCATTAACTTTAGTTTCTTGTCAGAGGAACTACACAGGACGAGCTGTCTCTGCCTTCAGATCTTTTTACTCCATGTTTTCATCCAACATTACACACTTGAGCAAAGCTGCAGGGGATCCACACTAGACCCAGTGTCCACGTCTTTTCAGTTTCTCAGAAAAATCAGTCTCTGAACATTATATCATTCTCTGAGCCACAAAGCTGAGCTGACAATATGTGCTGGGATAGCCAGCTTGCTGGGAATGTAACCCTGACTCAGTTGCCTCCTTCTTCATGAAATCATGTTTCTGACAAAGACAGGAATGCTAACAGCTCTCCTGCAGCAGCCAGCAGGGAGTCTTAGGTAGTCTGTGGTTTATGTGTGGCTTCGTTATCTTCAACACTTCAGTCTCATTCATTTTCACACACACACAATATCCACTGATGTGCTGAAGGGTTGTTTTTCCTGTGTGTGAAAACAGTACAGTGGAATATGACCCCAGGCACACACCTTTGCTCTTAAAAGTGATTTTTGAAGTAATTTCAGATGCTTCTGTTAGACCATACACCAGGTAGTCTCAGGCAATACTGCATGCCTTGCCTTTGAAATCCCATTAAGATTCCTTAAAATTGGGCACCCAGCGGGCAAGAGTTTCAGAATGGCATGTCACTGTGGAAATGTAGGCCTTCACATTTGGGGTTATTAATGGGTCTTTCTGGCTTAAGTCTCCCTCTTCTGAGAGTTTTTTTTTTTTTTTCAGTCAGTGAAAATCTAAGTACAGACATTTCCCTGGGCCTTCCTGAAGGCTCTGATTTATCTGTTGTTTTCAGTGCATGCCTCCAAGGGGCATTCTTGTTTTGCCATGGTGTCTTATTTTGGTTTTGTATTGCATTCAAATTGATCTGCCCTTTATCTCTATAAAATTCCTTGCTTTGCTTTAAGGGTAAGTGTTAGCTGGACAGCAAGAGTTTTATAATTTAAAACATCTCAGCAAGGATTCCTTTGTAAATAGCCTTTGAGAACTCCTCTCCTCTCCCCCCTGGAGCAGGTTATGGCAGATGGCACCTTTCCCTGGAGAGGTGGCTGAGGAAGGGGCTGCTGCCTACATCTGCTCTCTCTGCAGCCAAGGAAGGGGCCTCTGTGTTCTCTGAGCAGCCTCAAAAGTGCCATTTCCTTACCCAGAATATGGTGAGAGAAGTGCAAATGTCTAATGCCTTCTGGGGATGATTGCCAAAGAGGGGCTCTGGTACTTGTCCTGGAGGTGTGATGGGTTTTGCCCTCAGCACGGTTCCTGCCTTGCTGTGGCTTCTCGAGCTGCCAACAGAAAGGGTTCCTGGTACCCCTCCCTGCATCACTGGCAGTGGTCCCTAACCTAGAAGTATTTTCAGCAAAATCAGGCTTGCCATTGTCCACATTAAAAGTTTTTTTGTCTCATGCTATAGTGCTAGGAAGCAGATGTTTCTATAAAGCAGTGGTCTCCAAGCATTTTTGATTACACACCTCTATCAGTAAAAAATTTTTGAGCATGCACCCCCCAATATCTGTATATTTATTTATCAATTACATAAATGTACTACTGTACTAATATATTATGCATATTATAAAATATGCATAAATGAAAAAAGGATGAGATAAAGGTGAAATAAACACTTTT
The DNA here is from genome assembly GCA_013400875.1 of Anhinga rufa. Taxonomy (NCBI): domain Eukaryota; kingdom Metazoa; phylum Chordata; class Aves; order Suliformes; family Anhingidae; genus Anhinga; species Anhinga rufa. The sequence goes on from VZTV01015016.1 coordinate 18,044, forward strand.
TAAAAATCTTTTCCTTTCCTTTCCTTTCCTTTCCTTTCCTTTCCTTTCCTTTCCTTNTCCACTTTGGAGACCACTGCTTTAGAGCATACATGGCTTTTGTCTTGTGTAACTTCTTGCATGAATCTTATTATCTGCCTTGGTAGCTGGCAAGGATCTATTCATAGGCACAGTTTTGAACTAGAATGCCACTTTGCATTGTTGTGTTTCTAAATGTATGAGTCAACATTTTTAGTCTGCTCTGCAACCCAGTATCTGGATAGCTAACCTGATTACTGCTGAATAGATTCATTTCAGGGAATAATTTATTTGTGAAAAAAATTCTTTTCTGGGGGAAAAGGGGAAGGAGAGGGAGGGATCAAACTATCTGAACATTCAATTGAATTTAGCAAATAATGTTCTGTTTTCCTTCCCCTTCCCCCAAGGAACAGAAAAAAAAATCATATACAATTAGAAAAAATGTTTAGGCTTTTCCAAGTGAAAAACAAGTTTGATTTTTAGAACTGCCCAAGAGTAAATGAGCAGAAGGTAAAAAGGTTTTAAAAAAATTCTAACAAAATGAAATATTTAATCTTTATTCAAGAACAATCCCTTGGTGAACTAAAAATGTGTGTAATGTGTTAGGTTTTGCTTTTTGCTGGGGGAGGGGAGGATACTGAGATGGCTTATGGCATTTTTTGTTTCTTTTTTCTATGAAAACTGCTAAAGCACTTGCATAAAACCAGCTTAGCTTGAATCTGAAATGATCTGAAATGCTCTCTGCATTCTTTGTGAGTGGGGAGTATTCATAAAGTTCACCAGCCTCAGAAAGGTTTCACCCAGCCTCCTTCCCAAAGGTTCTCAGCTCTGGTGACAGGCTTAATTGTCGATATTTTGTTCTCTCCCCTTATCATGCCTTGTATCAGCCCACAGACATGGTGTCATGGGCAGAATCAGACTCTCAATGCTGCTTTACATCAAAAGACAGTATAGAAGTGATGCCCCCAGCAGCAATACCGTTGTCTGCACAGGTAGGCTTCCTGCAGGACACTTCTGCAAAATCTGTCTGTCCCTTCAACTGACCCCCCACAGCACATGGCCCCACATACCCAGCTGCACAGCATCATAGTCCAGAGGTCGATGGAGAGACAGAGACTTCTAGCAGGCATTGCATGGTACCTGAGCTGTGACTGCTGAATGTCCAACTCCACCAACCTGTCACCTCTCAGTGAAATTACAATCAGTATAGTATTTATAGAGGGCCTGATGCTAAGTCAAGAGCAGGTCTTTCATTGGCTTCAGGGCTCCTATGTTGTTCTAATACAGTCCTCTTTAGCATGGAAGGTGAGTTATGGGAGGCTGCATGCTGATTCCCTTGGGTGCTACTCTGCTTGCTTTTTCTGCGTGGTATAGCGCTTCTGCATCATGGCTGATGGGCTGGTGATCACAGCAAAACCAGACTCTGTTGGAAATATCTGGCACAGCTCTTCCTAAAGTTGCCTCATTTGTATCTTTCAAGTCCAAGATTTGTCATCTTTCTGTGGATCTGCTCTCCTTTGTAAGTGGAGAATGACCCATCTCCTCTTCCTTAAGCTATCTGAACAGACCCACAGCATCTGGGGTATGTTCAGGACAGCCACAACAGCATGCAGGAGCTGACCAGAAGGCACTGCTGCCTTCTGCTTCTTCACTTCTTGCCACTGGCTTGGTGCTACCCCTGGGGCTCTGGTGCTCAGAACTTTTAGGGTTTAGACTCCCTTGCTGTCTACTCTTGGCCTGCAAGTGTTCTCCTGTCAGCACTGGCTTCAGAAAGGGCCAAGGGCAGCGACTGCCAGGGTGGGACCTAAACGTCCCTGCCACCAGCCTTGCCTCTGCTTTGCCTCCCAGTGCCCACAGGCTGCTGCTCTGGCAGCAGTAGGGGTGGGGGTGAAGGCAGGGGTTCTGGGGTCAGTAGTAGTCTTCAGCAGTACTCTGTGCCCCCGTCTTCCGGCAGCAGCAATTGGTGTGTCAGTGCTCTCTTTTGTGCCCCTTACAGCTCCCACCTTTCCCGTGACAGCTCACCTGCCCTGCAGCTCAGCTGGGAAGGCAATGGGAGTTCTGCCTGTGCCACCAGCCAGTCATAAGCTGCCTCTGCCCCATCCCCAGGGCTGCAGCTCATGGAGAGGCATGACCACATCTGCCCAAAGCACTTGTACAGGTACAGCTCCAGAGTGTGCCTGCCACTGCATCTGACATGAGGAGGGACTCTGCAGAGCAACACTGAATGAAACACCAGTCATTTATTCAAATGCAGGCTCAGATTACCACTTTTTTATTAATCACAATAGTGATATTAATGTCTGATGAATCTCCTGTGAAGCAGGAAAATAGATTGTCTTGGGGGTTTGTAGTAAGCGTTACCAGTAAAGGTTAATGTTTCTTGGGTGCTTTTGGCCATGCACACAGGCATTGATGTGCTGATGTCTTCTTTGTAACAGGGACAAATGGTTCGTGTGTCTGCTGTGCAGTGTTTGCTGTGGTCTCCCCCAGATCCCAGGAGTAACTCAGTGAAGGTTCAAGGAAACAGACTTTATCTATGGTTAAATAAAGAGCTCTGCTACTGCATCCTTGGCCTGTGGTTGGCATAGCTGAATCTAACACCTTTAGAAAATGTCCTGGCCTAAGTGAAACTGCTTCTGAAAAGGTCTGGGAGCTCTCATAAAGCCAGGTCCCTCAGCCTTAACTCAGGTGAGATGAACATGGAACAGCAGGGGTGAAGATGAGGAGGGAGAGCAGGATCGCCTTAAAAACTTCTGTCTGCTTCCAGATTGAGGTATGACTGTGTTCTGAGAGCCACAGCTGTGAAGTGCTTGAAAGCTTAGAGGCTGACAGTAATTTCTCTGCGGAGAAAAGGCCATGTCGCTTCTGTGCCTTCCGAATGCATTTTAAACCCTAAACAGTTCTGATTCCCCCCCCC
>VZTV01015024.1:0-21387 GCA_013400875.1 Anhinga rufa
ACCTACGAGGAGCAGTTCAAGCAGGTAGGAGGCATCTGTTGCCCCGGCACACCGGCACCAGCACCGGCTGCTCCAGGCAGGCATCCCCGGTGTCCCCCCACGGCGCCCAGACTCGGGGTTCATCCCTCCCTGAATGGATGCTGCTTGTGTCCCCCACTGCCCCCAAACCCTGTCTGCATCCCACCCTAAATGGGCAACCCCACTGCCCCAAGCCCCATTCCAGTCCCACCCCAAGCTGGCATTCCCAGTACCACCATTACTCCCAGATAGTATTGTCATGCCACCCTAAATGGGAACCCCGCAGGCCGCCTCCACTGCCCCCAAACCGCATCCCCAGCAAGCACGGTCAGTGCAACCCAACACTCCTGTCCTGGAGCCCCATCCTGCCCCAGATGGGTGCCCCCTGAATGCTCCTCACTGTCCCTGTCCCTGAGCCCTGTCCCACCCCAACAGCTATTCTCATGTGTTCCCCACTCCCTGTCACCAAACCCCATCCCACCCCTGCTTCATGTCCCCCACCTCCCCCATGTTCCTTATGCCTGTCCCCAGGCCCTGCAGCATGACGGGGTGCCCAGTGTCCCCACCCTGACCCATGCAGGTGCCATCCCTCGTGCTTTCCATGATGGGCAAAATGGGGTGACCCCTGCCTGTGGAGGTTTTGTGGAGATGGGCAAGGGCAAGGGCTCCAGTGCGTGGCCTCCCCAAGGAGCCGGCGGGCTGCAGAACCAAGCTCCCCAGTGTCTCCGTGAGGGCTGGGGCATATTACGGCTGGTCGATGCCGCTCATTGATTTCCTGCGTTGGCTGGAGGGAGCAGTGCCTCGTCCCTGTCACCTCACTCTCGATGGGCGTAGGGGAGACCCCCGTGCCACAGAGGTCTGGTGCAGGGACAGGCCTCCTGGTTCTCATATATAGAGTAGAGGAAAGGCCTCTGTGTATTTAATAATGTGCCCCCGTGCATGGAACCTGTCCCTGCTGACTTGTGCAAGCCCTGGTTCGCATGTGGTGAGCAATGCTCTGTGCACGGGTGTGAGTGTGGATTGCACAGCGCCAGGCTGGGTTTGCACTCCCTGTGTGCTTGGCTTCATCGTGGGGGGGGAGAGAGGGGTGACGCTGGTGGCAGGGTGGGTGACAGGGAGGATGCGGCACGGGGACGGAGCAGGCAGAGGTGTCCCTGCACAGCTGGCATGTGGCTTTTTAGGATGGGACTGCTGAGGGGACAGTGGGATGAGGGGACGTACAGGCTCAGCCACAGTGGCACTGGCAGGAGGGGATGGGGACAGCAGCAGGGACCTGACTTTCGGATGCCATGGCACCATGCTGCTGTCCTTTCTGTTTCGAGATTGCACAGAGTGGTGTTATTCGGAGGGGCCAGGACTCACTGCGCCTGCCTTCGAGGTGGCAGGTATGGGTGCAGGCAGGGCACAGGCATGCCATGCCACAGCCATGGCTGTGCCTGGGGAGCCTGCCAGCACCGGACGCTGCCTCAAAAGCAACCTGGGGAGGGCCAGGGTGGGTGCGCTGCATAGGCCAAATATCTCATCCGGGAAGTGTTACGTTACACCCGAGCTGTGCAGAAAAAGGCTGACTGTCCGGTTCCAGGGGTCAGCGGGGAGGTGGGAAGCGGCTCCTCCCTCCCGGGCCTGGGGAGGCTTTATGCAGAGAAAGCATCCCCGGTATTTCTCATCCTTCAGCCTCACGCTCTGCCCCTGGCTGGGGCTGCCTGCGTTCCCCGTATGGGGCAGGGGTAAAGCCGGCAGCGCAGTGGGAATACCGGGGAGATGGATAGCCGGGGAGGTCAGTGTCGGGGGATAAAGCCTGCCACTGCTTCCTGGGGTGAGAGCTGGCTCCTTGCTTGCTCTCTTCTTTCTCCAGCCCTGATCTCCAGAGACCCACACATGGGTTTCCCACTGGGTGGCATGTCCCAGCCAGCACAGGGGACAGCGAGATGTCCCTTATGTTCAGTGCCCCCTGGGTGCACGGGGACAAGGGGACCGATTGCCTCTGGGTGGTTTATATGGGATGGATCAGGGAGAGGAAAAAGGAGTTACTGGGACCAGCCCTGCCCTGACTTTGCATGGTGCTGCCCTGTATGGGGTGGTAGTTTGGGGCAGGCTGCAGTGCCAGCTTGCCTTGGGGTCTTCAGGGTGGCTATCACTCCTGTCCCTCCCTTGTGAAAATCTGGGAAGGGACATGCCCCTGCCTGGGAGACACATGTTGTGTGCGTCCCCCCTGCCCCCAGTCCCTCCCCAGGCTGCAGGGCTGTGCCTCGCCCTGCCTGGGGAACAGGTTCTCTGCTCTTGGCAGGGGCTGAGTAGGGACGGTGGCTGTGCTCTGGCTTTTGGAGGTTTCCTAGGGGCTGGGCTGTGATGCTGTGGGGCATGGAAGGTGGCATGTGCCTGCTCGCAAGCTGCACTAGCAGTGTGGGCATGGGGTCCTGGAGCCAGGGAGAGAAAATGGGGCAGCTGGGGCTCTGTCTCCCACTGGGATCCCCTGCTCAGAGCTGTCGCATCCCAGCATGGCACCACTGGCATCACCTGGAATGGTGACAGGGTCTGTCCTTGCTGTCATCCTCCTGGGTGGAGGGGACAGCTAAGTGAGCAGGGGACCCCCAAACCCAGGCTGGTTTGTGGAGGGTGCGCAGGGAGCCACTTCCCAGGCTCTCCACAGCAAGGAGGGGGCCCTGATGGGGATGGGGTGGGAGGTGGGTGCAAGACCAGCCATGGGGTGTTTTCCATGCAGCAGTGCTAACAATTGGAGCAGAGGATGAGGTCATGGTGGAGAAACCCATTGAGGGTTAATAGGCAAATGCTTCTTCGCCCAGGGGAGCATTTGGGGGAAATATCCCATGTGTTTGCCCTGGTTTTATATGTTTCCTGCAGCACCAGTTTGGGGGGGCCAGCAGGACCTTTGCTCTGATCTGGGAGGGCCGCTCTGATGTTACGGGGTTGTGAGACCCCCTCACCCTGCCTCTTGCATCAGCCCCCGGCGCCGGTCTATGTACACTTGATAAGGACGCATGGGTAGAGAGACCTGGGCAAAGGTCCGGGAGGTCTCCTGCACCCAGCACTGCAAGGGAGCCCCAGCCCCAGAGCAAGGGGCACCAAGTGGGGTCTGACTGCACACTGCCCATGAACCCCCCTTCCCTGGGGATGGGGATGCCACCAAGTTGCGAGGCTGTGGTGCTGCGTCATGCATTTGAGCTGGAGGGTGCTGGAAGGAGCCTGGCATTGCTGGTGCCAGCTCAGCCCCATGAATTCAGCTTTCCCCCTCCCAGGGTGCCATGCACACATGTAGGGATGGGTGCCCTGGTTTCCTCCAAGCAATGGAAGAGCAGCACCAGGACCCAGGGCTTCCCTCTCCATGCACAGCTCTTCTCAGAGGTGGCACCATGGGAAGGCTCCCCGCAGGAGGGACTCAAATGCCGGGGTTTTGTGCCCAGCTCTGTGACAGTGGAGTGTTTGCTGGTGGGAGGATGCCCTCCCTGCCAGGGTCCTGCCAGTGTGTTCAGACCCACCTGGTTGGAGCTGGGGGGGATCAGCTCCTTTCTCCTTGCCCAGGAGCAGCTGAGGGGGGGTGAGCCCCAGCCAGCCCTTTGGGGACTCTCAGGTGTCTGGTAGCCTCAGCAGTTAATTTGGGGATGGCTGGCTTTGCCAGCAGCTGTTTGCCATCATCCTTGGCCAACCCTGGTGTGGCTGTCCCTCCTCTTGCCATGGTCCTCCTGCCCGTCTGTCCCTGATGCTGGCAGTTGCCTCTTGCACCTACCTGTCCTTCACATGCATTTAGGGGGGGCTTGCCGGCTGAGAATGTGCTTGCATCTCAAAGCCTGCAGGAAAGTTCTCCAAGTTGGTTGTAGCTCTCCTTGTGCCACGGACCTCCACCCCATGCCTTGGGGTCATCCCAAAATGGGGTGGCAGGGCCTGCAGTGCATGGCCTCCTGACTGTCCCCATTGCTCTCTCCTGTCAGAAAGTCCTTGCCTGCCAGGGAATGGGAGGTGGCTCAGGAGGGGGACCCTGGGGAGAGGGAGGTGGTCCCCCTGCCCCAAGCCCCACCTCCACCTCCAATGTACCTTCAAACCAGGTGCAGGAGCAACAACCACAGGGCTCCCAGAGCTAAATTAGAGGGTCTCTGGTTACACAGCAGAGGTGGGGGGGATGTATGTATGTGGTGTTTGCTCCTGTCCCCAGCTGCCTGGAGGCTTCTCACCAGCAAACCCACAGGCAGAGCTTTGCCCTGGGGCTGGGACCACCTGCGGTGGGGAAGGGTCAGCATGCTAAGCTCTGGCAGCAGCAGCTCTGGCAGCTCCGGCAGCCCAGCACAAACGCAGGAGCACAGGGCAGGAGCAAGGGGGCTGCTGGGGTAGGGCTGCTGGGGTGCAGCTTGGAGTGCATACAGAGGTGTTCTGGGCGTGTGTGTTTATAGGGACCAACATGAGTGTATGGATCCATATAAATGCCCATATAAGTGTAGGGGTGTGCTCATGTGTGTCTGAACCTGTTGAGTGCTGATGCATGTGTTGGACCCATATGAGTGCCCGCATGTGTAGGGATCCCTGGGAGACCCTGCGTGTGTATGGATCCATGTAAATGCCCAAGTGTGTATGAACTCGTGTGACTGTTGGTGTGTGTTTATGGACCTATGAATGCCCAGGTATGTATGGATGTGGCCAAATGTGTATGGACCCCTACGTGTGTGTGTGTGTGTATGTAGGGGTACGTACGGCATCACATGTGCGCCTGCATCCATATAGTGCACCTATGCATGTCTGAACATACCCATGTGTGTGTACAGGGACATGTGTGGTGTCCCAGTGCATATGGGCACTTCTGTGCATGTATGGACCAGTGTCTCCACATATAGATCCATATGGATTTGTGGATGTTTTGGGTTTGGGGGCTGAGCCCTGCTCCACAACCACCCCTGCCCCCTGCCCTGCTGCTGCCCCCCAGGGCTCTTCTGAGACTGTCTGCAGTCTGAGGGATGCTGAGAGCCTCGGTGGCTGCCACGACACCATCTGCCAGACGGGGAGTCCTGAGGGCTTGGGATCGGGAGCTCCAAAGAGGAGGTGTAAAAACTAATCAAGGGTGTGAGAATAAAGGTGCTGTGGGCAGGAGAGGAGTGCCAGTCCCCACCCTGTGGCTTCCCCAGTTCCCTCCCTGGCTGCCATCCCTGAGTCCTATGGGAGTGGGGCATTCGTGGGGGATGCACCCCCTCTTCGGCTTGGGCCTCTGCTAATCCCCTAATTGGGTGTGTAGTGGAGGTAAATCCCCTGTGCAGGCAGCAGGCTGGGCAGGGCTGCAGTGGGGAGGGGGAGATATGGCCCCAGGGAGGAAGGATCTGGTCCCACCGGGTGCCCTTGGGGGTTTGCAGCTGCGTGGGGGTGTGGGAGTGAGCTCAGGTGTGCTTGGGGATCAATGTGCACAGGGGACAGTGTGTATAGGAGGTGGGTGAGTGTGCACCAGGGATAGAGTGTATAGGGAATGCATGAGCATGCACAAGCCATGTGTGGCTGTGCCTGGAAAGTCTGTATAGGGGTTGCGTGAGCGTGCACAGGATGTGTGTGTATGTGTACGGGAGGGAATGCATAGGTGATGTGTGAGCATGCACAGCAGGTGTGTATGCATGCACAAGGAGAGTGTATAAGGGATGTGTGAGTGTACAGAATGTGTGTGCAAAAAGGAGAGGGTATGGGGTGTGTGTGAGTGTGCATGGGATGCATGGGTATGCACAGGGAGAGCGCGTAAAGGGGGTAGATGAATGTGCACAGGGAGCATGTATGCACAGGAAGAGTGTATAGGGGATGTATGAGCGTGCACGGGCAGCTGTGAGCTCGTATATGGGCTGTGTGAGGGCGCACAGGGTGCTGTTTGCCCAAGGAGAGCATGTCTGGAGATGAGTGTGTAAGGAGAGCATGCACACAATGTATGTGTGTGCAGAGCAAGCTGGGGGCTGTTTGAGTGTGAGGGTGGGGGTGTGCTGGGTATGTGATCATGCCCAGGACAAGTGTGCTGGGCACTGTACATGGGGACTGTGGTGTCAAGTCCCCTGGGGCACAGGGCACCCACCAAGGATGGGTGTGGAACCGGCAGAGCCATGTTCCCCCGCTGTAGGCTGCAGCTCAGGGTTGCTCCATCCCAGACCCAGCATCCACATCCTGTGTCTGGTGGTGGGGTGGGAGCAAGCACCAGCCCCAGATGCCCTTTCTGCTCGGGTGGCTCTTCCAGTGGTGGAGGTGGGGGCTGAGATCTCTGGTGTGTGGGTTGCCACCAGTCCCTCCTCCCCCATCATCCCTTCAAAGCAGCCAGAGGAAGGGGATGGGACTCGAGGTGCATCGGGGGTCACTGAGCACCCAACACACATCCCAGGCATGTGTCTAGCCCCCCCAGGTGTGCACCCCCATACTTGCCGAGTCCTGTAGCTGCTGTGTGCATGTACAGACCCCCATGTGTGCAAGCACACACCCCGTGTGCACACCTACGCACGTGTAGCAGGTGTGCACATGTATGTCCCTTGGGGGAACACCTGGGGGGTGCTGGCACTGGAGGGGAGCCCCCAGCTCCAGTCACCCCAGGAGGAAGGGATCGAGGTGGGGAAGCAGGGATGGAGAAGAAAGCAAGGATGGAGGGGCAGGCGGTGTCGTGGCAAGCGCCGGCAGGTCAGGGAGGTTAACCCGAACAAATCCCCTCATTGACTCCCTGCCTGTTCAGCCATGAACGAGTAACAAGGGGCTGAGCATGTGGGACGTGTGCTCGCCAGGAGCCAGGACCTCCCCCCAGTCCCTCACCACAGCCCCCAGACAGAAGGATGTAGGGCAGTAGGACAGCAGGACAGGGCTGCAGAGAGTGCCCACGGTGGCACCACAGAGCACGTTTCCTCTGGACATGTGGTTCCAACCCTTGGGCAAGCCATGCTGGCACCCTGTGCCTCAGTTTCCCTGCCTGCAAAACAGGTTGAGGAGGAGACTGGGGACCCTGTGAGCCCCCCCTTCACCCTGGGGCCGTGCTCCCAGTGGGGAGCTGCCCTCCCAAGGCCAGCGCCACCAGCAAACAGTCCCTCACCTTGCGAGAAGCCAGGTTAATGTTTGCAGCAGGCAGCTCTCCTGGGAGCGGCGGCGCCCGCCACGGCGGGGAAGGGGGTTTTAATGACCTGCTGGATCCGCCGCATTATCAGCGCTGATTAAACCTGCTGCTCTATAAAGCGACGTTAAATATTAAGCGTGATGAAAGGCTCTGGGGGGGAGCCGTGGCACTGGGAGGGGGCTCCGGACAGGGGTGTCCAGCCACACCAGTGGGGTGACCGCTGAGGCTGGGGATGTTGGGGTGAGCGAGCACCCCAGCACCCACTGGCGCTGTAGGCTCAGGGGAGCAGCCCCCACTCAAGAGCGAGCAGTGCCTTTGAATGCAGCCAGCGTCCAGGCAAAGCCATCCCGTAACCATTAACTTATTAACGGCTGGCAGCGGAGGCGAGTGGTTGCTTGCAAGGTCAGGGGGTGGTTTGTTGCCAGCGGGGAGCAAGCTGCCCCCCAGCTCCAGGGACAGGGGGGTGGACCTGCAAGCTCTCAGCTCCCTTGAGTGTGCCCCGTGGGGGGGGGAGTAGTGGGGGGGAGGCTCTGGCTGTGGCCATTCTTGGGGTCTGAGCACCCTGGGGTGCAAGGGGCTGTGCACCACTGGAAATAGCCAGTCCCTGTGGCTGCAAGACTGAGGGGTAAACCGAGGCACTGACAGCTTTCCTGTCCCACCATCCCAGCAAGGCATGGGGAAGGACACCCCAGTGTCGGAGTGCCTGGCCGTGCACCATCTCCCTGGGGAAGGAGCCAGGGACCCCCAGCTCAGAGGTGACAGGGATGCTCAGGAGGGGTGCAAGGACTCCGAAATAGCCTGACAGCAGTTGGCCACCCGTGGCGTGTGGCTGCACCCCGGGGGGCTGGGGGGTGTGCGGAGATGAGCAGTGCCTGAGCTCCCTGCGTGAACAGCGGCCGGATGGAAAAATTAGCAGTGCGGCTAATCAATGTGGTGCATATTAAGCAGCTTGGGGTTGCGGGGGTGCGGGGGTGGGATGTGAGTTGGGGGGGAGCCAAGCAGGGTCCAGGATCGATACGGCTCATATTAAGTAGATTAAATCCTGGTTGCCGATCTGACCCCTCGCTGCCAGCAGGAGGTGGCAGCTGAGCGGGGGCTGTGGGGGTCCTGCTGCGATCACTTCCCTTGGCAGCAGGGCTGGGGAGGGGGCCATGAGGGTGGCTTACTGGGACAGGGCAGCCTGGGGATGCCTTGGAGGTGGCTTAGCACTTCACCTGCATCCTTCCTCTGCCTAAGGGATCAGCTGGGCTGTGGGGTGCCAGCGATCCTAGCTCCAGCCCTGCAAGCCCCCCCAGCTCCGGGAGAGGCATCTCCGGGGTGAGTGAGAGGTGCTAACGATGTTATTTAATCGTGAGGAGGAGGAGGGGGAGGCACAAGGTCTATTCACATCCCTTTAATAAACCATGTTCGACCCACTGACCTTTAACCTGCCTGACAAGCCCCGTTATCCCCATCCCTTAAGGAATAAAGACGTCGCCATGGCAATGGGATGACAGGAGGGAGCAGGGTCCCTGGAGCTGCACCCAGGGTGGGATGGGGACGAGGACACCCTGCTCTGGCCCTGCACCAGCACCTGAGCAGCGGTGCAGGGTGAAGGTGGGGCGGTGCTGGCGGTGCCACAGCTTTTGGGGGGCCAGGCACCGTGGAAGGGGTCCCCGAGGTCAGCAGAGTGGATCTGCACTGTGCACCAGCGGGATATTGATCCCAGGGCTTGACAGTTTAATACTTCTGTTTATAGAGGAATATAGTTACATCGATGGCGTTAAATGAGTTACTAATTATATCAATACAAACACGATTAAAAGGGTCCTTGCTCATAGGTCACCGCAAGCAGGAGCCGCTGCTTGCATTGCACAACTGCCCCCGGGCAGGGCCTGGCCAACAGCTCCGGGTGCATGGGATGCTCTGGGGTGGCGTGTGCCCCTGCGGAGTGGGGGGTGCCCATCTCGGGGGCTGTGCCTGTCTGGGTTTGTACATACCCATCTGGGGCTCTGCATGTCTGTATGGGGCTGTGGATGCCCAACTAGGGTTGCGTGTGCCTGACTGGGGTTGTGTGTGCCTGTCTAGGGTTGTGCATGCACATACGGGGGGTTGTGCATGGCTGTCTCGGGTTGTGCATGCTCATCTGAAGTTGAGCTTGTCTGACCGGGGTTGTTCGTGTATGGGGCTGTGCATGCCCAGCTGGGTTTGTATATGCCTTTCTGAGATTGTGAGTGCCCATCTGGGGTAGTGTGTGCCCATCTGGGGTTGTGCATGCACATCTGGGGTGTGTGCCCATGCAGGGCTGTGCATGTGCAGACGGGGTTGTGCATGCTCGTGCAGAGTTATGTGCACCCATAAAAGGCTGTGCATGCTCACCTGAGGTTGTGCGTGCCTGTAGGAGACTGCATATCCAGACACAGTTGTACGTGCCTGTGTAGGGATTTGTGCCTGTGCAGGTTGTGTGCATGTACGGGGTTGTGCAACTCATGGGATGTTCTGTGTGCCTGTGTAGTGTTGTGCACACCAATGCAGGGTTGTGCATGCTTGTGCAGGGTTGTACATGCCCATGGAAGCTTGTGTGTGCCCCTGGGGGGGAATGTGTGTGCATGCACAGGGTTGTGCACATGCTTGTGTGGAGGTGTGTGTGCCCATGAGGGGTTGTGCACACTCGTGGGGTTGTGCGAGCACATACAGGATTGTGGGTGGTGTTGTGTATGCTTGAGTGGGCTTGTGCACACCCGTGGGGGGTTGCGTCAGCCTGTGTGGGGTTGTGTACAACCCCTACAGGGATTGCCTGTGACTCTGGGGGGTTGTGATCTGCTGCTTAGATGGTCCATCCCCAAGCAAGGCAAGAAGGGACCACAGTACCCAACTTGCACAAGGAGGAGGAGGGTGAGTGGCATGGCCAGGAGCCCTGGGTAAGGGATGGAGTTGGCTCCTTCCTCAGGGCTGGGGCTGTCTGGGGGTTCCTCCTTGCCTGGGGGCTGTGGGAGACCACCACCCATGCCACCTCGCGCCACTCCTGCGAAGCTGTGATGCCTGGATCTTGGCTGGGACTTGGCTCACCCCCATCAGCAAGAATCGTCCAAAACCACCTCCTTTCAAGCCTGAGCATCCCCAAATCTAATGGGATGCTTGGTGCATCCCTGTCACACCCAAGGACCCTTCCAGCAGGTCCCCTGTTGCTCAGCTCCACTTTTGCCTCCACTTAAAAGCTGACCTTTGCTCCCCATTTGATGTAATGTGTTTTTGCATCTCAGTGCCCCACAGATAAAAGGTTAGAGGTTAATAAATGGTGGAAAAATAGATCCCAGCACTTGGAGGTCACACCTGTTTCAGGGGCTGGAAGCAGCAGCAGCACACGCCGGGTGGGATCCTGCCTGCCTTGGTGGGAAGAGAAACACGAGTGGCGCCAGAGGGCCCGGCAGAGGCGTGGGTGCAGGACCCCACCTGCTGGGTTCACCCCCCGGGAAGGCAGTGGCTTCACCCTGCTGTGGGATGGGCAGCAGTTGCCGGTTTTGGGGGGTTTACTCCTGCTTTTGACGAGCCAGGAGGTCACAGGGGGTGGGAACAGGCTTGGTGTGGAGCGACGGGGGTCAGAGCCCTGCTGCAGGCAGGGACAGGCAGGGAAATGCAGGCAAAGCCTGGTTCACACAGCCTTCCCAGGGCAGAAATCAAAGCAGCCCCCTGGAGTTCTGCTCCAAGCCTGACCTAGTTACCATAATTGATGGCTGGAGGAGCTCCTGGGAAAGGGCAGGCGATGGGGAGGGGGCACAGAGCAGGGCAGGGAGCACCACGGCAGAGAGGAGGGGCAGGGTGCTGGCACCCAGGGATCGCAGTACCCTGAGAGCACCCTGCTGCAAGGAGGGGACAGGTAAGTGGCACCCAGAAGACAAGGAAGGGGCAGGGATGGAGCACCATGGAGTGGCTCAGAGCCAGGCAGTCGGCACCCACCTCTGTGGTGGGAGACTGGCAGTGGCACCCATAAGCTAGGTTAGGGACAGGCAGTTAGCACCCATGTTAGACAAGGGACAGGCAGCTGGCACCCATGGGTTAGGTGAAGAACTGTGTTAGATGTGTCTGTCCAGTGATGGGAATCGTGGGGTGTCTGTAGGAGCATCTCTGCATCCCTGAACCCTGTGTGTCCCCATGTCCCACCATCCCTGCATCCCCACATCCCTACATTCCCATGTCCCCGGATACTTGCATCCCCAGATCCCTGCATTCATGTGTCCCCATCACAAACCTGCACCCCCCATCCCCACATCCCCAGAGCCTGACACATCCTGCAGCCCAGCTCCCTTTATCCCTCCGGTGAATGATGTTCTGTGTGGAAGGGGGAGTGCTCCCTTTCTATTGTTTTTTAACGGCCTTTCCCAGCACAATTGTTTTTTAAACGACTCTATTTTGTGCCTGACTTTGTTTTCTAGCTTGCATTTCTTTGTATATGTTTTGGAAATCCATTCTGGACTGCTGAGTTTTGTTTCTTTTCAATGGCTTTAAATTCTTACCGGGCTCACTGGGAGGAATTGGTGTCTATAGCGCCTTCGATTGGTGCTAATTTTTCCTTCATGTGCTCTGACTTTTACTGCTGGGCCATCGATCTGGCGGGCTTCAATTTGTCATGGTCACCCAGGTGCTGTGCTGGAATCAGGCGAGCCCTGGCTTTCGCACGGAGCCGGCACTTCATGAGCCTGGTGTAGGGACTGCACTTGTGTCCCCAGCGCTGTCTGTCAGCTCAGCCTGGGGGCTTGTGTCTGCGTGTCCCATGCTGCGGTCCATCCAATACACATAAGTATCCACACAGCCATACGTGTGCATCTGTGCAACCATGTGCACACTCACTGGCTTGCACACGCGTCGGTGCACCCACAAACTCGCCAGGACACACAAGCACCAGTTGGTGCGCACATGGCGCTGCACTTCTGGCTTCATGCTCGCGCGCTTGCACACAGTGCACACACTTTGCTATGCACACGCATACCCACTGCGGGAAGTCCTTGTGCCTTGCAGGGACGTGTCACTGCTGTGCTCACACCCTGGTCCCTGTGTGCAGCCAAGGAAGATGGATTTGGGGTCCCCATGCCCAGCCAAGGGAGGAGGATTCGGCAGTGTGTCCCTTTTTGGGGGTGACTCACGCTGTCCCTCTCCATCAATCAGGCCCTGTCTCATGGTGACATGGCTCAGGCTGTGCTTATCAGATCGTTGATAGCCGTGTCACCCCGGTTGAGTGGGGCAGCCCCAGCGCTCTCAGCTCCCTCAGTGACACCCAGCACCGTGGCCCTGCCAGCTTGCCCTGTCCCTAGAAGGGACCAGCACCTCCACTGCCTGGGTGGATGTGTGTCCCTGCGGATGAGGATGCTGATCCCGTGCTGGGACCTCGTGAACACTGGCACTGAACAGTGCTGGGACACTGCTGAGCCAGAGCAGGGCTGAGCATCCTGGTTCCAGGGACCTGCCCAGGGGAACAGGATTTGCTGCTGCTCTGCCTACACTGGCATCATCTTCCCAGGCTGAAACACTGTCATCCCTCTGCCTAGCAAGGAGAGGGACAGAGAAACTGAGGCACTAATGCAGCATCTCTGCAGCAAGGCTGTGAAATAGTTGTTGGTGTGTGGGGAGCCAGCACCAGCTTCCAGGCACCCGGAGAGCCCAGCGCTGCCCACATGGAGGGTGCGCCAGGGGGTCCCATCCATGGGGCAGGGAGAGCCTGTCATTGCTGGCAAAGAGGGCAAGTGGGGCTGGGGGTGATGCCAGGTCCTGGCACAGGCAGGTGCTCTGATCTTGGCATTGACCCCCTCTGCCTTACTCACCCACACGTGCTGGCAGTGCTGACCCCTTTTTCTCCTGCCCCCAGCTCTATGAACTGGACGAGGACCCGAAACGCAAGGAGTTCCTGGATGACCTCTTCGGTTTCATGCAGAAGAGAGGTAAAGGTGGGTGGCTGGGGTGGGTGCTGCTGACATCCCTGCCCTGGCTGCCTGGGGGAGCTCACGGCGTGCCCCACTCAGACACCAAGCTGCTGCGGGTCTCTACAAGCCTGTTGCCCCAGGCGGACCCCCCCACAGGGTGCCTGCTGACCAGAGGGGCTCCCCTGCCTGCCCCCCCCTCCGCTGGGGCTGATGGCTATGCCAGTTGCGGATGCCTGTTAGCATGCCCATTAGCAATGCCCAGCAGGGATGCCCACTAGCAATGCCCAGTGGGGATGTCCATTAGCATATTTCTTGGTGACACTTGTTAGTGACATCTGCTAATGACGCCCGCTAGCAGTACCTGTTTGCAGGGCCTTTTAGTGATGCCTGGTGAGGATGCCCTTAGCAGTGCCCATTAGTGGTGCCGGTTAGTGCTCCCCATTAGTAGTGCCTGGTGAGGATGCCTATTACTGGCACCTCTTAGCAATGCCCACGATGCTGCAGGAGTGGGGTTGGTGATCTGGGCAGTGCCGGGTGCCCAAGGGGTTAAGGACTCGCCAGCCAGCCCGGCCACATTGGAAATCTTTGCTATTGCCATGGGGGGCCAAGCTGGCTCCTGGGGACTCGATAAATGCTTTAACCTTCGCCCTCCCCAGCCAGGCCTGTGACAATTAAAAGTTGCCGAGCGAGGGCGTGTGGCTGGCCGTATTAATTAGAGCCTTTTGCTGGTGTGTGGATTAATGAATATGCCGCTCAATAGCCAGTAAACCCCAGGCAGAGGTTAATGCTGAGCTAATTAACGGGGGAAGGCTGGGGGGGCAGTGCAGGAGCAGTGGAGCTGGCTGTGTGCAGGGCAAGAGGGGGCAGAAAGGGGCAGTCGCCCCCAAGTCAAGCCCATGGGAAGGGTGGTGAGGGTGCCCACCCACTCACGGGGCAGCAGTGATTGACTTTCGGGCTGGGCTGAGACCCCACAAACTAGTTTCACTCAGGGCTGTGCTGTAGGGGGCTGGTACGGCAGTGGGGTTCACACTGCAGCCCAGCTGGAGGCAGCGGAGGCGCTGGATACTGTCCCATGGCTGCCCCCAGTCCCCCTGGCACTGGTGCAGGGCTGTGGGGAGCGAGTGGGAGCATCAGCGCAGCATCGCCCCCCCAGCATCCATCAGCCACAAGATTCATGGGCTGTTCCGCAGCTTCATTATCTCTCTCTCCAGAGCTAATTAACTCCCTTGCCATTGGGGCCGGGCCTAATTAAGCAAGCACCTGGTGGTGCAGGGAGGAGGGAGTGAGCCCAATGCTTCTCTGTCAATGCTGCTCCTCATCCCTCCGTGTCCGGCCATCCCACTCCTGTCTGCTCTGTCCTACACCTTCCTGAGCTGGTGGCATCCCCCTGGAGAGGGCAGGCAGGTGTGCGGGTGTGCAGATACAGGTGTGCGTGCGCCTGTTGGAGGAGTGGGGGATTTTGGAGCTAGTTAGCAAAGAGAAAGGGGGCATGGGGGCTGTGGGACAGGGACAGCATCCTGAGTGTCATGGGGAGCTGGCTGAGAAGCAGCACCCATGAACCAGCACGGGGGCTGCTGGGGAACATGGGGGTGCATGGGCTGGGGGCTGCAACCCCTGGGTTGTATCGCTGAGGCGACAGTGGGCCAGGGGGAATTGATGCCTACAGGGTGAGCCCTAATGAAAGGGGCTGCATCCCTGCTGCTGCCTGCCACGGCATTTGTCAGTGGGGTGGAATATTAGTGGGGCTGTAATACGGGCTGGGGACAGCCCCACTTGGGGGGACACTGGGGACCCCATGGCATGGGGCAGGTCACTCATCCCTATTGGCACATGGGGATGACTGCTGGAAGGGATCTGGGGGAGCAGAGATGAGATGGGGATGATACCATCACCCCCGTCAGACATGGGGTGCAGGCAGTGGGACATCTCAACCCCATGTCCCAACTTCTGTAGCACCCCCAAAAGTGGTGAGCTGGGAAGTAGGGGGACTATTTCTGCTTTTGCTTACAGGGTCTGCAGGCCTCCCCCTGTTCCCCTGCCGAGCTGAGGGCCCTGCCGATAACACGGGGCCATTAATCAATCAAAGAGCTAATTGCAGTGCCACAATGGCCGCATCACCTCCCCAGGCTTTTGTGCTGCTTGCCCTGGCCGGGCCGGGGCCATCACTCTGCAGGGACGCAGACAGGTCCCTTTGTCAGTGGGACGGGCACCAGCCACCCGCCCTGTGCAGCCCCAAGATTAATGGCGAGCTGCTTTCATTAGCCATCATGGCAGGGAGGGGGAAAGAGAAAAGAAGTCCGTGAGCCATCAGCTGGGGGCTGAGACCCCACAAACTTGTTGACATGTTGGGGTGATGGGGAGCCCTCGAATCAGGCCCCCCTGAGGTGATAGAGCTGGTGTCGGCAGCCCCTGGGCTGGGCTGGCAAGGGACTGCCGGCAGATATCAAGTCAATATCTGCATTTTTCCCAGGAGGATAAACTCCTCTCCCCCTTCCCAATCAGGCGAACAACACAGACACAAAAAAAAAAGTTAAATGAACTCAGTAAAGGAATAAAAAGAGCTCATTTTTCAGGCTTATGTGAAGAAGCCGAGCCAATATCAGGGCCATAAATTAGGGATGCTGGAGGATGGTGGTGAGTGACGGCTTCGTTTGAGGGGCGAGGCGCAGCTGTGACAGCCTTCCCTGGCCAAATGGATGGCTTTCCGATACCGCCCGTGCCCCGCCACCCCACAGGAGGAATAAATATGGGGTGGGATGGGACAGGACAGGACGGGACGCTCATCCCTCCTTGTCGTACTGCAGCTACCAGCCACTGCCCGGACTATTGTCTTCACACACTGTGGGGCAGAGCAAGGCTGTGGGGCTATTTGGGGGGGTGCTGGGAAAGTGGGGAGGGGGTTGTAAACAGACCCAGTGGCTGTGGAGACCATGCTGGTCCATGCTGGGCTCACAGAGCCCTGGTGACCCCGTGTCCCCTCAGCCCATGGCCTCGGTGGGGAGTGATGCTGGGGGACCAGGAGTCGGGATGTCTACTCAGAGCACTTGAAGGGGATTTGGGGTCAGGTTTCTTGAGGGGGGAAACTGAAGGCCTTTAAGCAGTTGGGAGGCTGCCTGGGGGGATCTGTGGGGTGGGGAATCTCTCCACGGACTCTTGGGGGAGTCCCTCTCTATGGGGTTTGGGGGGGGGATTTTTAAGAGAGAAAACCTTTCTATAGGGAGGTTATAGGATGAGTCCTTCCAGAAGGGTTATGGGGGGGAGTCCCTCTTCAGAGACAGTTGTAGGGTAGGTCCCTTTGTAAAGTTTAGGTGGGGTCTCTCTTTATGGGGCTCTGAAAGGGGTTACAGAGAGGGTCCTTCTAGGATGCACTGAGAGATTTTGGGGGGAGATGCTTTATAGGGAGCTCTAAGAGTTCTGTGAGGACGACCCTTTCTAAGGAGCTCTGGAGGAGGCAGTTTGCCCATCCCACTGTGCCCCCACATCCCAGCTGAGAGCATACCCAGCCCCACGGACAGTTCCATCGATGGGGACCCTGTGCCAGCATGCCAGGATCTGCCCCGCTCACAGGGACTCTGTGCTGCTCTCCCAGGCACCCTGGGGTCCTGCCTGCACCCCTGTGCCCATGGCTGCTCACCTGGGCATGGAGAGACGTATTTCTGCTCAGAGGGCAGCTGGTACCTGCAGTGGCAGTGGGGACAAGGTGGGGGCTGTGTCCCCAGGGAGTGAGGGTCCCCGTGGGCTCACCCCAAACCCTTTTCCCTCTCCCATGTGCGGCTGGAAGGGACGCCTGTGAACCGCATTCCCATCATGGCCAAGCAAGTGCTGGACCTGTACACACTGTACCGACTGGTGACGGACAAGGGTGGCCTGGTTGAAGTCATCA
This sequence comes from Anhinga rufa, assembly GCA_013400875.1. Taxonomy (NCBI): domain Eukaryota; kingdom Metazoa; phylum Chordata; class Aves; order Suliformes; family Anhingidae; genus Anhinga; species Anhinga rufa. Next base: position 16,856 of record VZTV01015024.1, read on the forward strand.
ACAAGAAGATCTGGCGGGAGATCACCAAGGGCCTCAACCTACCTACCTCCATCACCAGCGCTGCCTTCACTCTCCGCACACAGTGAGCACCCGGTGGTGGCGGTGGGTGGGGGGCACCCACACTGGGGCGGGCACCCACTGGCTTGGATGTCCCAGAGCCCCCACCGGGGTGCAGCATGGGGTGCCCCAAAGCGGGATGGAGTGCTCTGCCCCTTCCCAGATGCCATCCCCACCCTGTTCCCCACTCAGCACAGTGCTGGCTGGGAGACTCATGAGGCTGGGTCTCATCCTGGCTCTCTCCCCGTGCAGATACATGAAGTACCTGTACCCCTATGAATGTGAGAAGCGGGCGCTCAGCTCTCCTGGGGAACTCCAAGCCGCCATCGACAGCAACCGCCGGGAGGGACGGAGGCAGACTTTTGGCACGGCCCTCTTTAACTACTCGCCAGCTGGCACCCCAACCCTGCTGGGCTCCCCCAAAATGCCTCTGCCAGCTCTTAGCATCTCCACACACAGCTGCGGCCAGCTTGGCCAAGTGCATGCTGTTAAGAAAGGTGGGTGAGGACCACATCTGCCCTGTGCTGGGCATCTCTCCCCAGGGTTAGACATTGCTCCGGCAGCAGGGATGTTCCCTGACTGCTCTTGCTCTTTTTGCTTGGGGAAAACAGGACCAATTTTGTTCTTTTAGTACCTCTCTGGGACTGAGAAAGGTTTATTTCTCCTGGCTTTGGAGGATGACCAAACCCAGATGCTGGGGGTGGTGGCGTGCCCTGTCCCATGCTAATGGAATGGAGGCGGCACCGGCTGGGGGTGGTGAGAAGGGGTGGTGATGTGGGGACCCGATGAGGTTTCTCGGTCATTGCAGAGGACGGCGTGCTGGCGGCAGCAGTGCCAGGGCGCATCGCTATACCGGTGGGACTGGCCAGCCACCACCTTGCAGCGGCCCAGGCAGCAGCTGCCTCGCAGGCAGTGGTGCTGGAGCAGCTGCGGGAGAAGCTGGAAACAGGGGAGCCCCCGGAGAAGAAGGTGGCCCTGACGGCGGAGGAGCAGCAGCGGCTGGTGCAACACGCGCTGCAGCACAACCTCCTGGCCGTGGCCTCACAGTTCCCCATGAACGTCAAGATCTCCAATCGAGGTAGTGGGTTGCAACACCTTAGCTTGGGTCACCCCATCCCCTGATACCCCAGAAGGGAGCAGCAGCAGCTGGAGAGGAGCATGGATTCCCGGCGAGGCCATGGCCCCGCTTCTCTCTCAGGCAGGTTCTTGTTTCTGTTTCTCTTAACGCTCATATTGGTATTTCCTCTCCCCAGATGACAGACAGGAGACTGCATTGAACCTGTCCACCAACGGCATTAGCAGTATCAACATGTCAATAGAAATAAATGGAGTTGTCTACACAGGTAAATAGAAGGGCCGCTTGGCCCGTGTAATTGCGGCCGGGAAATCCAATAACTTATAGCCACTGCCTGGCCAGCAAGTCCTTCCTTCAATCTGATGTCTTTACTATAAAATCCATCGTAATGAAGTGGCAGGGCCTGGGGAGAGGGGGCAGGAGAAGAAGGGGCTCAGCGAGGATGGAAATTGGCCCCCAGCAGGGGCTAGCAATGAAGGGCCAAGGTGGGGGATGGATGGATGGATGGACGGACTTGCTCTGAGAAGTGCAAAAAGGCACCTGGGATCATCCCCCACCATGGGGTCTTGCAGGCAGAGCTTAGATTTGGGGTCACTCTGATGCTGGTGTGCCCAGAGGGTCTCTGGCTGGGTACAGGGGTTGGCTGGTTGCAGAGCACGGTGTTGGGTGCAGGCGAAGATGTTGAGGTGCTTTGATGGAGCAGAGGCTTCTTCAGGGTGCTGATGTGTACCTACCTGGCTAAGCAGTTCACCCCGTGCTCCCCAGCTCCCTGCCTGCCTCGCTGACACACCCCTAATTAAAACTGATGGCTTTTCCTTCAGGACTTAAATATTTAACGAGCTGGAAAGGTCAGGGCTAATCAGCACATGGGGCTGCCAGCCAAATGGTCCTGGGCCACCCCGGGGGGTGAGGGCAGCTGAGCCAGGGGAGGCACCAAGGGTGATGGGGGGATCTGGAGCCCCCAGGGGTGCTGGTCCCACCCTCCTCAGTCTGGGTGCTGGAGGCCAGGTCAGCAGATCCTCCCCCAACCCTGGGCTTGCCCTAACCCCCTTGCTCTTGTTCCCCAGGCGTCCTGTTCGCCCGCCGGCCCCCGGCCCCGCCAGCACACGGTGGAGGGAGCACCCAGAGCCGGCCAAACCCCATGCCCACCCCGAACCCACTGCTCCCAGCCTCCTCGCACAGCCACACTCCCACCAGCGCCTCGCCATAGGGGAGATGCCCTCCCACCCCGAAAGCAGCTGGGGGTCGCCAGGGCCTGGGGGGTTGAGCTGTGGGACCCAGGTGGGCCACCAAGGTGGGATAGGGGACCCGAAGGTGCCTCTTGCTGCAAACTGAGCTGTGCCCATGCAAGGCTGGGGGCACCCACGTGGCATATTTGTCCCTTACCCCGCTGTGTGGGACCCCTTCCCCACCTGTGCCCTCTGACACACACACTATCCTTCCCGGGTGTTGCCCCCAGGTGACCCCCCCATACAGCTCCTGCCTGCCCTGCTGCCTGGGGCACCCCCAGGACCCGCATGCTGTGTCCCCTACACACTGCAGCCCCTGTACACACATTGATGCACACACTGTGGCCCCTATATCCTCAGTGTACACACTGCAGCCCCTATACACACCTCAGTGCGCACACTGCATCTTTCACATTGCCACACTCAATGCACGTACTGCATCTCTTACTGTCTACCCTATACACATCTCTATGCACACTGCATTCCTTATACACACTCGATGCATATGCTGCATCCCCTCACACTGCATCCCCTATACACACCCTTGGTGCCCACATTACATCCCCTGTGCACACCCTCAGTGCAAACACTGCAGTCCCTATACCCTGCATCCCCTATATACTGCACCCCCTACCCACTGCAGAACCCCGGGACACAGCCCTCCCACACTGCTTGGCCTCGCTGCCCCCCATCCTGAGACACCCCCAGGGTCCTGGGTGCCCCTTGGCCACCCCAGGGTGGTGGCACCTCAGCCTGCCCTGGTCCTCAACTCAGGGGGGTCACTGTGGGGGGCAGATGCTGGGGAAACTGGTGGGACTGGTGGGGGTGAGATGTTACGGGTTGTTAGGTGGGGGTGGAGCTTATTGGGGTGGAGCTGGGATGGGGCTTAATAATGGGGATAGGCTTGTGCACTGAGAGGAGTTTGTTGGTGGGGGCAGGGCATGGAGGCCCAGCAGTGCCCCCCACTACCAAAGACAGCCCGGACATGGGGCTCCCCAGCCAGGGGGCAGGGAGATGGAGGGCACTGCACCGGGCACTCCAAACTACCTCGTTGGGGCCAGGCGGGTGCCTCCCCCACCGCTCGCACCCCTGGGTGCCAAAGCAGGCGAGCGTGGAGCAACGCTTACCTCTACCTCAGCGCGGGGGGGCCGGGGCTCGGTACTGCCGGGCACCCCCCGGCACTCCCACCATGGCCACGCCACTCTGTGTATCTATTAAAGGGGATGAACTGCTTAACCAAACCGGTGTTGAGGGTGGTATGCATGACATGGTGCCGTCTGAAAAGCCCCAGTGCCCAGGCTGGGGACAGTTTGGGGGTGCAGGACACCCCCATAGCCCTTGACTCCCTGGGTAGCAGCTATAGTGCCTGAGGTTTCACAGCCTGCCTCACCTTTGCCTCCAGCACAGGGTTGCCTCAGTTTCTGGGGGTTCTGGGTTGCAAACAGGCACCCTACCCCCACCAGAGCCCTCAAGCATGGGCTGGATCAGACTGGGCACCAACTCCGGCCATGCCAGCCAGGCTGTGGGGCTGCTTGGCAGCTCACCCATGGGTGGGCACCCCGTTAGGCTGCCTGTGCCAGGCAAGGGGCACAGCTGTGAGGCTACTAAGGCCGTGGCCACGGGGCTGTGAGGTTGCACCAGGTGAGATGCAAGCAGTGCTGGGCCAGCCTGGTGCCTGGGCAGTGCCCACAGAGGGCATGGGTGAACCAGCTGGAGCTGGAAGGGAGACACAGGCACACACATGGGTGCTCATGGGTGCTTATAGGGGTGCACATGGAGACGTCCAGGCAGCTAAGTCACCACGCGTACGCATGGATCACTTGCGCTCCCTTGCAGAAACTCAGTGGCGTGCACCAATGTGTGCACGCTCGCACCCAGTCACACTCACACATATGCATGGGAATGCACATGCACTTGCACATGCACGCGCCCACCCACAGCGAGCTCCCGTGGGGACAGACACTCCCGCCAACGGCAGCCATGAGGACAGCCCCCTCCCCTCCATGACACCCATGAAGCCAGCTCCCTGGCCCCCGAGGGCACAGACCCTCCTGTTTCAGAGGTTGCCCCTGTGGACACCCCCAGCCCCCCTGAAGACAACCCCACCCCCACGGGGACACTCCCAGGCCCCCCTGGGAACACCCCCGCCCCCCTGGGATCACCCCTACCCC
>VZTV01015024.1:23988-34221 GCA_013400875.1 Anhinga rufa
GGTGAAGGTGCAGGTGGCGCTGAACAACATCGCCGGCAAGAGGGAGAGGATCAAAATCCTGTTTAAGAAAAGTGAGCGGCCTGGGGGAGGGAAGGAGGTGGGGAGGGAGGGGCGGAGGGGGGAACCTCGAAAGCCCCGCGCGGCGTTTCGCTTCCTTCCCCGCCCCGTGCGAGCCCCTTTGGTTTTAGCCTCTTGCTTTGCATATTTTCCTGAGAAGTAAGTAACTGAGCAGGATGTCTTTCTGCTCGCAGTTCTCCCACTCAGCTGTTGGGAATGGGAGATGGGCCTCTGCAGCCTGTTGTTTGCTTGATGTCTGCCTGTATCAGTGTGGCAATTTGCTCTGCCTGTAACACAGCCCCTGAGGGTTGTTGGGGTCCTGAAATTACTTCCTGCATGCTTGGACCTCTCGGGCACTCTAGAGCAGCTCTCTAGTGTGTGGTGGGAGCAACATGGATCACACGAGGTGCTGGGGGACGGATCTGGGGAGGCACCTCCAAACTGGGAGATATCAGGAGTGGACACCAGAGTGGTGCTTTGTCATGCAAAGCTGCCTCTTGGCCAGGTTTTGCTGTCTCATATTGCAGAAGGAGCAGGCTGCGTAGGCAAGGTCATCATGGTCCAAGGCTGCAGTGGCTGTTCAGTATAAAAGTATAAACCATGTCTTTGTAGATGACTTTAAGGACCAGGATGGAGTGCTATTGGCTAGTTTTGTTTCAAGGGCAGGAAAAAGCAGATTTCACTCACCTTTAATATTGTTATCCAAATAAAAACCAAGTGTTGCGGGTGTCCGTAATGAAGCAGTTACTTGACTTGAGCCATTTGTTGGTTCTTGGTCACAGTGCTCCAAAGTCACATATATTCACGTGTTATAGAAATTAATGACTCTGAAAAAAACCCGACCCTAAGTGTGCAGTGTTTACAAGGTAACAGGATGTATAGCACGGGGGAAGACTGCACTTGTAAAGGCAATAACGCCTCTCCTACTTTCTGTCTCCAAACCTGTTTTTCACTCCAGTCGAAGATGTAATAAAATACCTTGACCCTCAGTACATTGATAGGATGGCCATTCCAGACACCATGAAGCTGCAGTTCATCTTGGCAGGTATGGTATGAAATGAGAGGAGGCGGGGTTCTTCTAACACTGCAAAAGTTGTCTTTTACCTAAGCTGGATTGGGATGGTTTTCTTTAGTTGTAAAGATCTGGCAAGGCACCCTCTTTGGAGCTATCAGAGGATGGTTTGCACAAGGGCGTCTGTCACCCTCTGCTCCCTTGTGCGTGCCAGTGCTGCAGTTGTATCGGTTCTGATCTTTTTAGTACTGCTCAGTTTAACCCTGAACTAATAAAAAGTTGCGAAGAAAAACTGGAGCTAGAACAGTGTTCCTTACCCCACTTCCAATACTCTCTAGGCTGTGACAAAAATGGAAAAACCTTTGGATGTATTTTAAATGCTTCCTACTCTTGTCCTCTTTTGCCCTAAGGAATTTAGTGTTTTGGTGTAGTCTGCGAATGAAACTTGGTGGAGATTTTCCTGCCTTAAGTTAACATGAACCAGAATCCAGGGGTGAGCAACACAAAAGTCTAAATAAAATCATAAACAAGCCCCTTTCTGTATAGCTAGATCAGCTGGAAAAGTTACCTCACCAGTATTTGTGAAAAGCCAAAGCAGTGTCTTGTATTTATTGATGTTGCTTTTTGTCCCTCCCAAATCAGAGGAGCAGGCTATTCCTTCCCAAGCAGCCCTTCTGGAGCAGGTGAAGAACCTCCAGCCCGTCTTGGACAGTGCCAGTATCCAAGGTATGCATGTTCTTCTGCAAGGTTGAGCTGCAAATGCCACCCCCAAGCTGTTGCCTAGTCTGTTTTCTTTTTTTTTTTTTTTTTTTTTTGAGCCTCAGACTTGAGGACAGCTAAGCACACAACTTGGTGTGAGTAAAGTAGGTACAAAGTATGCCTGCTGCTCTAGCATCCCCTGCAGGGTCAAGGAGGTGATAGAGTAGGTCAGGAAGCAGGTTAGAGACAGCAGCTTGGCGGAGAGGGCATAGACCAGTGGCTGAGGGCTGTGTACAGTCACCTGGCTGTGGAGCCACTCCTGCCTACCAGCTCTTTATGTCCAGAACATCCCTGCTCTTGGCGCAAGCGCCTTTTTAATTGCTTGCTCTAACGTTCATCCAAGTAGTTCACTCTGATGTAGTTCTCACTGCAGCATCCCCTAACTCATACCATCCAGAAGCAGTGAGCAAATGCACTTGGTATTTCATGTACAGGGTAGCTAGGAGTTTTGTATGGTATAAAAGGTGTGTTTGTGGTGTGTGGCACTTGCATTCAGTGAGCAGAGTTCTGCTGTGATGCGCTTGTGGAGAAGGAGCGGTCTCTATTTAGGTAACTAATCCCATGTGATGTAAAACAAACAAAACGGATTTATCTTCTGTGCTTTCAGCGGTTCCTGACCATGCAGCCAAACTACAGCGACTCTCTCAAATCCACATACAGCAGCAGGTACTGTGAATAGCCTTGACAGTCTTGAATAGCAAGGAGGAGGAACCATTTGTTCCCTGTATTTGCAGTTGCTTGAATTGCTTATTTATAGCACGTTTATTTTTGCATCTTGTTCAGGATATTCAAGCTGCAGTTTTAAAGAAGTGTAAGCACTTGGGGAGGGGGTTGTGTGGAAACTAGCCAGGATTTCTGCCAATTGCATCTGAATTGGAAAAGCACTTAGCCTGCCATAAGCCCATTCGAAACAGAGGTTTGAGTGACACAATAAGTGGCAGTGGGTTTAACTGACTGGCATTGCCCGTCTCACTGGGACACTGAAATAAAGTGTTGCACTCTTCCAGTATCCCAGTCTCCGGAGGGCTGCTGATACTGTCACCTCATTTCTTAGACCTTCCCTTTGCCCTTCGAGTGCTCCTGCAGCTGGTGATGAGTCACTTGGGCAGCACCTAATGCCCCCTTTATGCATTTTGCTGTGAGTTTCTGTTCTGGAGTGAGCGAAGCATGGATGCTGAGGGGAGGCAAGCAGTAGTGCAAGCCCAGGGCTTTGGTGCTGCATGAGCTTGGGTGTTTGTAACCTTTATCTTGACTGTTGAAATGCTTAGAGCTGCAATGAGTGGCCACAGCCAGGGTCTGAGCTCTAGTCTCAGAGCTGACCTTGGGTGAGTTTCCCCTGTGCTCTCAGGGACTGGGAGGACAGATTTCCTTCAGGTGATTTATCGCCTGCTCATGGTGGCTCCCCTCTTTGCAGGAACAGCGTCAAGATCTCACCGACAGTGTCAAGATGCTCCTTGAAGACTACAACAAAATGGTATCCTTTTGAGCCTTGGGCCTGGCACAGCTGAACTGTCTGCCTGCCCCCTGGGCTGCCTCGCCCCACCAGATGTTGGAAGCAGGTGATCCCCAGCCCTGGGTTTAATAGCCAGTGCCCTTTCTGTCGTGACGCCTGTGCCCCTGTCATACTCCTCTCAGGAGCTGAGCTGAGGGCCAGAACTGCCCATCTGTCTGAGATGGGAAGGGCAGGGTGCCACCTGCGAGCCAGAGCCCCTCTCACAGCGCGGCTTGGCACAAAGGAGCAGCGCAGCCTGCATGCTGGTGCAGAGCTCATGCTGGCCGGCTGGATGTTGGCATCTTTATTGGGTGACTGCTGGTCCCTGTGACCTGCCTGAGCCGAACAGCAGCTAATCCTGGCTGTGTAGGATCCCAGTGCTGAGACACATCCTAAAACCACAGCAGGTAGGGAAGCTCTGCTCTTTGCTGTGGATCCCCTTCAAATGCAGTGCTACCCAGTGTTCAGAAGTGCCTCCTTGACTCCCATTGGTGTTTGGTGCTGCACAGTGGCTCAACACCTGGATGGCTTGAGTCCGTGCAGGCTTTCTATAGCCTGGTGCCCCCGGGGCCTCTTCTCCCAGGGAACTGGGATTGTAACGGTGCTGTCAGGGTGTTCTGACCTTGCTTTCCTCCCTGCAGTTTCCACATCTCTTTCCTTAACAGTCACGTCCAGACCCTGCTTCTCTCCAAGCAGTTTGTCCAGTGGAATGAAATACTGCAACAGCTGGAAACAGCTAAGAATGTGAAACCTGTGGCAGAGTGATGGCAGAGCCAGAAGCGTAGAGAACCCCGGGGACCCTGCAGGCCTTGGGTCGCTCAGGAGAGGCTGCAGCACAGCTTGCACTCTGTCGTCTCGGGTCTTCCTGCTCGGTGTGAGCAAGCTGCAGGTGATGTTGCAGGCTCTCAGGGGGACACCCTGGCTCTGTGGCTGTGCTACATCAACCCCCAGTTGAAGCCTCACTACTCCTTAATATGCCACTGTTTGCAAATCTTGCACTTCCCTGAAATATGTTTTGGTTTGTAACATATTTAAAAATCCCTTTCTGCTCTTACTGCGGACCATAGTAAAGTCCTGAAATGCTAACTGGGTTGTCTCTTCCTCCCCGTCCCTCCCTGTGTGGTTTCTGCCCACCACAAGCCCTGTGGCAGCCTGCAGATTTGCTGGTGGCTTCAGCCTGGGGCTGAGGGCTGGTAAATCCCTTCCAGTCCCACAGCTTTCCCCAGGCTGTGGCACACGCTGGTCCTGCTGATTCTTCCCGTGCACTGGTGCTGACTGTGCCCAGGGGGATCTGGCCTGGCGGGGCCTTTCACAGGATCACAGAACGGTGGGGGTTGGGAGGGACCTCCAGCACCTCGTCCAACCCCCCTGCGTGAGCAGCACCCCCAGAGCAGGGGGCACAGGACCGCGTCCAGGCGGGGTGTGAATGTCTCCAGGGAAGGAGACTCCACAGCCTCTCTGGGCAGCCTGGGCCGCTGCTCTGGCACCCGCACAGCAAAAGAGGTTTTTCCTCATATTTAAGTGGAACTTCCCATGTTCTAACTTGTGCCCGTTGCCTCTTATCCTGCCATTGGGCACCACTGAGAAGAGCCCAGTCCCATCCTCCTGACACCCACCCTTCAGACACTGATCAGCACTGAGGAGATCCCCCTCAGCCTTCTCTTCTCCAGGCTGAACAAGCCCAGGTCTCTCAGCCTTTCCTCCCCAGGGAGATGCTCCATCCCCTGAGCATCCTTGTGGCTCTGCGCTGGCCTTGCTCCAGCAGCTCCCTGTCCTTCTGGCACTGGGGGNCCCGGGACCCACAGGGGCACCCGGCCTCCCCGCAGGGACATACAGCGCGGCCCGGCCTCCCCCCGGGACCCACAGGGGCACCCGGCCTCCCCGCAGGGACATACAGCGCGGCCCGGCCTCCCCCCGGGACCCACAGGGGCACCCGGCCTCCCCGCAGGGACATACAGCGCGGCCCGGCCTCCCCCCGGGACCCACAGGGGCACCCGGCCTCCCCGCAGGGACATACAGCGCGGCCCGGCCTCCCCCCGGGACCCACAGGGGCACCCGGCCTCCCCGCAGGGACATACAGCGCGGCCCGGCCTCCCCCCGGGACCCACAGGGGCACCCGGCCTCCCCGCAGGGACATACAGCGCGGCCCGGCCTCCCCCCGGGACCCACAGGGGCACCCGGCCTCCCCGCAGGGACATACAGCGCGGCCCGGCCTCCCCCCGGGACCCACAGGGGCACCCGGCCTCCCCGCAGGGACATACAGCGCGGCCCGGCCTCCCCCCGGGACCCACAGGGGCACCCGGCCTCCCCGCAGGGACATACAGCGCGGCCCGGCCTCCCCCCGGGACCCACAGGGGCACCCGGCCTCCCCGCAGGGACATACAGCGCGGCCCGGCCTCCCCCCGGGACCCACAGGGGCACCCGGCCTCCCCGCAGGGACATACAGCGCGGCCCGGCCTCCCCCCGGGACCCACAGGGGCACCCGGCCTCCCCGCAGGGACATACAGCGCGGCCCGGCCTCCCCCCGGGGCGCTGTAGGGGCACCCGGCCAGCCCTCAGGCACAGCACGGCCCGGCCTCCCCCATGGGCTCTGTAGGGGCAGCCGGCCTCCCTCACTTTCTCCTCGCGGAGAACCCTTCTTTTGTTCACCGTGCGCCTTCCTCCTTGCTGGCCGCGTGCCCCCTGCCCGCGGCCCCGGCTTGCTGCCTGCCCTGCGACCTGCGCTGCTCTCGCAGGTACCCGCTCCCTGGCCTGGCCCCGTGGCTGCCAGCCGTGGGGCTCGGAGCCCCCCGGGCCTGTTGCTGAGACACCCGAGCTGCTGCCGGTGAGACGTGTGGCTCGGGAGGTGCAGCTGTGGTCAGCGCCCCCCTGGCTTCTTCCCCCAGTAACCTCAGCTCACCCACTTGTTCTCTCTCTTTCCCTGAGATACGGCCTGTATTTCTTACCTCACCCTGCTTAGGCCCAAGCACCGACCCTGTCCCTTTCACCGCCTGCCTGTCGGGTCCCAGGCTGCCCCGTGGCAGTGTTCATGCTGTAGGTGCATGCAGAGGAAGACCGGAGTACACGTGACTCCTCAGCACAAGTAGTGCATTCTTGCTCATCTTTCGGATGTGCCTTTTCAGGATCCCCAGCACTGATAGCTCAGAGTGCCCCTCAGAGGGAAGGTTGTAGCTAACTGGGGTGAGAGGTTCTTTGCGCCGCCATTATAGAGGGAGTTGGTATTAACAGATCTGTCTTCCTTTTCAGCACTGCAGAATGGAGAACTATAAGAAGACAAAAATCGTGGAGAAGCCTTGTCCTCTTCCTTTCACCAACCTGCCACCTGATATTATTGAAATGAAAGTGAAGGACGGGAGCAAAATCAGGAATCTGATGGGCTATGCCATCAGCAAGATGGAGCTGGACTCAGTGAGGCAGATCCTTTTCACCGGCTCAGGCAAAGCTGTCAGCAAGACCATTACCTGTGTGGAAATCATGAAACGAAGGCTCAAAGAGCTGCACCAGATCACCAAAGTGCTCTTCAAACAGATCGAAGAGATCTGGGAACCCATTGTGCCTGAGGCAGGCCTTGATGCCTTGACAGTGAAGAGAAACATTCCTGCCATATGCGTCCTACTCAGCAAAGATGCCCTCGACCCTCAGGAGCCGGGATACCAGGCTCCGGGCTCTTTTGACGCCTTCTGGATCGAGACGCTTAAAGCAGAGTCACAGGGCCAAATGAAGAGGAAGCAGGGTGGCGGCAGGGGAGCTGGCAGCACAGGCAAGCACCCTCGGCCCGCTGGAGGAGGGCCTGGGGAGTCCTGCGCCAAGTCCTGAGGGTGCAGCGCCGTGTTTGGGTGTAGTTTGGGGGAGTTATGGAAACAAGCCAGCTGCTGTGGCTGGAAAGCTGCTGCTGAACACGGGGGCTTACAGAGTGGTTAGGGGAAGGCAGAAGTTAACTGTTTCAAAATGAATGTGATTGTAGCTGTCTGAAACTGTGTTTTGACAAGTTCCCTTGTCAGAGGCTGCCAGGCTGTACTCCTTAGCATGTGGTTCAGGGAAGAGGGGCATTGTCTCCGCTTGGGCAAGGACTGTTGGTGTCTCATCGGCCAGCCCCGGCAAACAGCCGCACCAAGCAGGGTTTTGGCTGCTTGGGGCGGCGCAGCAGCCCAGGCAGCCGGCGTGCATGCCGGGCGCCCACTCGTGTGGCGGGTGGAGGTGGCTCCCGCTGCGGTGCAGAGGGGAGGTGGGACCCGGCGTGGATCCCCCCGGCTGCCGCCTGCGTCGCTGGAGCAGACGGTGGGGCACGGGGCTGGGTCAGCCGCTTCTTCTGTGCCTGAAGGTCCCTCTGCTGAGCCCACCGGGTGGTTTGGTTGTAGGGCTTCAGGGATACAACTCCGTCTGCGATGGTGTGTGCGTCACACACTTTCTGTCCTCCTTTCGCCTTGGTGGAGCTGACGGTTACACCTCTCTCTGCCAAAGGGGCAGGAGTCGATTCATGTCGTAACCAGCCTGAAATCCTGTAGCTGCACGAGTGCCCTGGGGTGGTGGTGACAGTAAGCTCCAAAGGACCCTGTTCGTTCCCCTTTCTGCTCCTTTTTCATGCACAGAGATGGGTTTCAAATAAAGCTTCCTCTTCGTGTAACGTGAAATTTGTCATGTCTTCCTCATCCCACTGGAGGTCACCCTGTGAGCGCTGCTGGTGGGGCTGTGGCTGCTGGCTGAGGCTTTGCTCTTTCAGCTCTCCTTGCGGAAGAGGGGACCTGCTGCTCCCAGTTTTTCCCTCTGGTGACTGAATGCACCCCAATGCACAGGGGGGAGGTTTTGTTCCTCCTTTTGCCATTCACTTTTGATAGCCAAGAAAGGTCAGGGTTGTGTTGTGTTTTTTTTTCAGGAAAGCTTTTTGTTATTCTTTGTTTTTGTTTTTGTTTTTAACTCACTAGAACTGCAGTCTCAAAAAGACTGCCCAAAACTTGCCGAGTGAGGCAATGGAGCGTCTTTCATTGCACAATAGTTTCCTTCCCAGAGCAGCTCTGGGAAGTAACTGGGCAGGAAGAAAGTGTTGTTTTCTGTGGCAGACTGAGCTCTCGCCAGCTCTCGTCCTGCCTGCGCTTCCCGGGTCGCTGCGTGTGGTGGCGAGCTCCAGCCCAGCTGACGCTCTGCTTTGTCAAGTCAACAGGAAACAATACCGGCGTTGAGAGAAGGGATTTCACCTAAACCAGGGGAGCGGGAGGGAGGCTGCACCTTACCCGTCCGACCCGGCACCCTCACGGACAAGACTTCACCCGCTCGCACAGCACTCGGGCGCTCGCTTGGCGTCACTGTGAGCTTTCCACCAGCCAAGCGCCCAGCATGAGCCAGGATGGTGCCGGGTTTACGTGCCTCGTCCTCATCCTCCTCCCCCTCTCCTGGTGGTGTCATCACTTACGCTCTGCCCAGCCGCCCCGCTGCCAGAGCCCACCATGCCCAGACACCTCCCAGCTGTGCCAGCGCAGGTGAAACCTGGGCACGGGGCAGGGTTAAGCTGATCGATCTTGGCGCTGTTGCCAGCTGCTGCTCCTGTACACCTGAGGAGGAGGCTGCTTTTCCTGACTAGTCAGCAGTTTAGCAGTAAATACCAAGGGAAGATGCTCAAGAGTCTGACTGACAGCTTCTGACATCGCAACAAGCAACGTGTTTATGTTTGTCGCTGTTAAAACCACCCTCTTAGCAAGGAGCCGGATTCTCAGACAGCCCGCGTAATCCCCCCCGGTGACACGGCGCATTTAATGTGTTCTGATCAAAACTTGCAAAGGGATTTTTGTTTTGTTTTGCCATTTGAAAGTTACCTTCGGCTGACTGCGGCGGCTCTCCCTTCTGGGTGCTGCGGCACCTGGCAGCACCGGAGCTTTCCTTCCCTGGGCCGGGGAGGGAGCAGCCGGCCATCACACTTGCGAGCCCCTGGCAGCCCGTTGGGTGGATCTGATCTTCCCCCTTCCAGCTGCCTCCGTCCCGTGGCGTGGCACACTGTGCGGGGCTGCCTGACCGCTGGCTCCCCCCGCACCCCGAGAGGCTGCAGCGGTGCCCTCGTGTCACGGCCGTGCCTCTGTGCCACCGGGTGGACACGTGGCCCGGCCCTGGCTTTTCAGAGCAGCTGCAGGTGCTGGGACCGGGCCCCTGGGGGTCGCCAGGATCCCCCACAGGCATGGGGAGAGCACCGTGTGTGCCCCCCCCCAGCCACCTCCCCTGCGTGCCACGTCTGCATCCTTCGCCAGGAGCGTCCCCCCTTCGGGGTGACACCCCACAGCAGCGCATCTCTGGCTCTGGTCCTTCTGCAGGGGCTGGCGGCTACGGCTCAGCAGGGGTGCGACATGCCTGCGCTTGGGGACGGGCTGCCCCGTGCCTCAGTTTCCCCGCTGCATGGGACAGGGAGAAGCTGGCTGTGCCTATCGGGTCACTGCTGTCCAGGTTCCCTGGGGCACTGAATGTCCCTACGCGCCCCGTCCCCCCACTCCACAGGCTGTGCTGGTGCCTGTGCCCACCCCGGCCTGCCTACGGTCCCTGCGTCCCGGCAGGGACCCCAGCCCAGGCTCGGTTGCTGCACCCTCAGCGTCCTCATGCCCTGCGTGCACAGGGCCGGGTGTGGGGGTGTGTGTGTGTGCGCACATGCTCGTGTGTGTGCAAGTGTGTGTGCACAGGAGCAGGGAGGTGGTTAAGGGCAGGCAGGACAGGGCAGCAGCAGGGGGAGCCAGGCACTGCCCCCCCGGGCAGGGCAGGACCAGGCTGAGCTGGGCAGGCAGGGGCAGTGCGGGGAAGGCAGCGCGGGCAGGGCAGGAGGGGCGGCTGGGGAAGGCCGGGCAGGGCGGTGCGGGCAGGGCAGTACGGGCAGGGCGGTGCGGGCAGAGGCAGGGGCCGGGCAGGGCGGTGCGGGCGTGGCGATGCGGGCAGGGCAGTA